>JAHMML010000027.1:228213-520752 GCA_020341155.1 Eciton burchellii | reverse complement strand
TATATATATATATATATATATATATATGTACATATTATGTATCATAGCAATTACAAGATCTTATTACTGCACAATTATCACATGTAACAATAGAGCAGAAACATGAGGCACATTTAATATACTGATCAATTTAATATATCAATCTAATATACCATCAATATACAATTCTTAGCTCCAAATTTCAGCGAAGAGAGTAGAATTCATGCGAGAACGTGAGCCTGAGAGAAAAAAAGAATCAGATTGTCAATTTTACAATAATAAATTAATAAATTAATAAATTCGTGAATTATAAATTTCCAAAGTCTAGACAAAATCACAAATCAAACATCGATAAGTAAAAACATAGAAAAGCTTATCCCGATTAAAATAGTGTGATTGAAGTATGTATCGAGGAAATTGCAATTGGCAATGTTAGTTTCAGTCGATATACTTCAGCATATATTTTTAGTACACGTCGATATGCAAAAGATTTTAACTATTAAAAATAAAGCAGACAATATATATTTATCAGGAGGTTCAGGGAGTTCTCAGTATCATGTAAGTAAAAGATAAAATAAGCCAAAAGAAGCAAGAAGAAGAAGAAAAGAAGTGTTTCAAGATCAAAAATTGACGATATTCTGCATAGACGACGTGTGAATAAACCAAATCGCAATATGATTAATATCAAATTTGTTTATACATATTATATGTACACGTGCGTATATGCAGAAATCATATATACAAATATATTTATTGTATGTTAATATATAATTTTTTCTCATTTTATTCATTTAATTACGCATTAGAAAAATGTATTTAGCCCTTTCAAAATATAAGATGCTTCAGCCTATTATCACGTTATATCTGACTTAATATCACGGTTTCTTTCTCGAATTGTGTATCGCGTTAAAAATAAAGTTTGTGCAATAGATGCGCAATAATTATGAGACATACAAAGACGTTACCAATGCAGCGAACCATCAAATTGCAATTTCGTAAACCTGGTCCTAAGACTCATGCTTATTCTTTACTCGTAATGTATGTATATATGTACACGTATTATTGCGCGTATGTATTAAAAATGTGTAAACTTCGAAAGCACGTTGAATAATATTACTTATTCTTACACACATTACCTGTCTTCACAAAAGGCCTCATAGTACTAGTTTCTTTGGAAAAAAACAAAAAAAAACAAAAAAATGTATAATATATATATGTGTGTGTGTATATATATTGAATCATATATATATATATATATATATATATATATATATATATATGTATTCAATATCTCATCAATTAAGGATCTCACGTACAAGCCCTTTACTATTGCCCATACAAATGTTTTGCTTAGTTTCTATCGCGTACTTCGATGTTCGTGTTTTATTCCGACGTTTGATTGTATGTTAAATGTCTCGATCGTACAGTAGCATGTACAGTTGCGAGAGAAGGATAATTATTAATTCTCAAGAACGCTTTTGCGCCCATTTCAGATCATCGGCTCTGGGTTTACAACTGGTAGTTCTCTCGATTATCACCTCCAAGATGTACCAGAAATGGAGTTTCTCCAAGGGCCAGTTCAGCCATCCCGTAGTAATGCAAAAATAAGTCTCGTGAGGTGCAACGTGGTGCACCCGATGATGTTTCCTTGGCAAGATGATCCTATGCTCCTGAAGCCAGACGACCCAACCAGGTAGTCCGAAATACGTATGCGACCACTTGTGTATCTGTAAAATACATTACACATTGTTCTGCAATTCCATGAAAGATATGATCTCTTATATACCGTTTAACTACTATGTTCTTAATTATGCTGAAAATTGTATCGAAATGTTGATGTACAACGTTCCTGAATCGAAACTTTACATAGAACTCTGCATAATATTTATAGATACTTTGAATATCTGTATACGGTGTGTATATAGATGTTTACTTTAAACATTCACCTGATTAGTCATCGCCACAAAAATGGCTAGCAGGAACCAATAACAGGTCCAAACGAACTTTTGCTGCATTTCCACTTCGGGTAACGTGAGGAAATCCCACGTGAGCTTCGATAGGACCGGTATCGCGACCATAAAATTATCGCCGTTAGTCTCTATGAAGTCGTGTCGCGTTATACTGGTTGGATCTATGTGATGCTCGCGAAATGGTCTTAGAAAATTCTAGAAAGCAAGACATTTTTACAAACTAATGTTTCCTTCACGTGTTCATGATAGATTACCTTTCCTAGAATCGGAAGCTCAACGGATCCCCAGGTATCCGCGGCCCAGTGAACCAAACCGGAACCGAAGTCGGCCGTGATGATGCCGCATAACGCAGCTATTGCTATAGAACTCAAATTCTCCAGTCGTAATTTGACAAGCACGAAGAAGGAGTTCACAGCTATAAGAGTGATGCATATGCTTACGCAGATGCATTCCTGAGTTCTCTTTCCTAGAGAGAAAGAATATCATACGTAGAATCACAAACCTATACAAGAGCAAGAATAGAAGAGGCAAGAAGAGAAAGAAAGATCGATCCGATCTCTTTCATAGCGAAATGCACGTCTGTCAAGCAAAAGGTTTATTTTTGTACGCCTCCAATGATCGCAATAAGAGACTTTACGCACCAGTGCTATACAAATTTGCGAGTTCCTGGGCGCCTTTGTGATTCGGGCCCCATCTAGGCACAGTCCTGTCCTCTTGCGAGGTCGGTACCACCGAGTTGGCATTGGGATCGTCCTCGAGCATCGAGTTCTCGTAGATCTGGCGCTCGGTCTTCACCGGCGCTAGGAAATTCGTCGCCATGGAACATGCGGCCGATGCGGCCTGCCCCAGGTTCGGCACTTTTATATCCTCCATGTTCTCAGCCGAAAAGTTCACTCTCGGTGACTGTACGTGAGCATGCGACGTCCCATGCGTGCCCTCTCAGAACTCGGGCGTGTCTCGCAGGACTTGTTGATGTCCTGGCATCGCGAAACACTCGCAGAGGGATGAACAGAGACAACGACTTTTGCTCGCGTTGTACGTTGAATTATTTTGGGACAGTCGTTACATCACACGCTTCCTTCCACGTCCCCTTCCCAAGAGGTATCATTTACTTCACATGCGACGAAGTCACGAACTGTTAGTCTGCACATTATCCTGAGAGAGACTCGGAGCCGCTCGATGTTCGTTCTCTCTCACATCTCCGGGATACCGGACAATGTTGCGACAAATGTATAGGTCACTGCAATGAAACAAGATACTCATATTAAGGATTGATGCGTGGTCGCTTGATAAACGCATTATGTAACTCATTGTCATTACTTTCAGGAAGCTTGTTAGCTTAGTTTTTCTCTCTCTCTCTTTCTCTCTCTCTCAGTCATTTACAAGATCTAAAATCTTTCAAACTCCCCACATTTCTTTTGTAAAGTGAGAGTTAATCGGAGTTACGTCAAAACAAGCGAGAACCGATATATTGGCAATCCATTTTTAATTCATTCTACTACCGGATGTGCGACTTATGCATGCGCACTATATCGCTCGCTGATCTATCATCCAATATGCGGTATCGCCGTAACGAACGGAACAGGCCACGTGGTCGAAATTCGGCCTGGTATTACTCGCTTGCGCGCTTATAAAGTGGGTTAATCTCGGTATTTACACGGAATCGCGAGACATATTACGTCTCCGTAGTGTCGGGGATTTCACGGATAGAGAATTTGCGCGAGCGCGCTTCCTACGCGTTAACGCGCATTAGCAATTGCCGCGAGTCCCGAGCGCGAAGCTGAAAAGGCGCATTTGCAGGTGTTAATTCCATCCATACAATAAAACGCGCATCAAGGATGATCTTATTTATACTTGAGCAACGCGTAAATGGCACGAAAGACACACCAAGGACGCGTCTTTCAATGCGAAGATCAAGATTTTAGCACGCGGGATTCGTGGACAGGAAATTTACAATTATCTACAAATGCAAAATGCAATGATACGATGCAAAATATCGAAACCGGCAGCAAGAGCTAAGCGAATTGCAAAGCGGATCTTCGAAGCCGATCGGACTTTTAAGCGCGCGACTGGCTGCTAATCGCATGCCGGTGATTAAAACTCGGGTAGAAAGAGCTAAAAGGCTCCTCCGCACGACAACACGGCGGATCAATTTCAACGTCAGCACGGCTAATACCGTGTAACGTCATCATCCGCACGCGAAATTCACGTCGCCGCATTATAGACGGCTGTACTCGGCTTGCTTGCTTCTCAACGAACTTTCAACTTATCGCGGTTCGCCTGGACGGAGCAGTTTGTGCGACACGCGTGTTATTAGATCGCTAAAGCCACCGTGAGCATTGTTGTTCTCTTTCTCCGTCATCGTTAAACAAACGCATGATCAAACAAGCATTGTAGTCATGAGATCATCACGGCGTTCGGCACGGCCGCTAAAAAGTCGCGGAAAGAAAAATCCAAAAATCGGAATTGAAAACGATCCAGTTACAAGCGTTCCATCTCTTTTCCTTTATTGGTCTACAATGACACGGCAACGAAACGGAACAAGCTTGATGCAACAGATCCTACGTAATCGGTAGTGATTTCACGTGCGGCCGCAGAAGCGCGCGATCAAAACGAAGCGAGAAAGAAACGGATCAAAGAGATCTCATGTGAGAGTCGCAATCGCCGTTGCATTGTGCGTCAGGGTTCAAAGGTTCGCACGTACCACTTACGAATACGAATCGTGCACTCCGCGCGTTCGGAACAATTAAGGTGATAAGGCTGATGCGGGAGAAATGCATGCTTCTCTCGTTAGGATTCAAATGCATTGCGCGCGCGCGCGCGCGCGCAGGCATCCTCACGCGGTACATGCGTAGATGCATATGCATAACATCATATATGGCGCAATGAGTCACAAAGATAGTCTTTCCTGTTTACGTAGACGTTTTAAATAAATCTTCCTTTGGAAAAGCTGTTAGGGGGAGTCTTACGAGCGGATGCGCCGCGAAAAGGATTTCTGATCAATGTAAAGTCCGTTGAGAAATGCCGTAAAGGATGCATCGAATCGCCTGAAGAACATCGCTTCCATGGCGATGCGATATATCGATCGTCGAAGCGATGATCGTATAAAGCTATTCGATTCTTTCTATTAATAGAGATCTCGTGGCGTCTCAAAGATGCATCGATCATTGTAAACGCATAAAGAGGGAAGACGAATGCTTTTCACTGCGTGAGAGTCGCCTCTTAGAACATCACAGATGGACGCATCATGCGTTCGGGTACTCTCGCGCATATTCGATGACAGAATCGGGGATTTTTGTCAGAAGCAATTGAAAAGATGGATAACTAGTAGCAGTCTACTTAATGCCGAATGATTGAGTGGGTATAACTAGTGAAGTCAAGTAGATTGTACGAATCAGCGTATCCACGTGCGGTGCGAGCTGCAAGCTGCTCGCGCTGGAAAATCCATGCTGTTCTCTGCAAAGCCCTCGTTCGCTCGGTTTTGACATAATCTTGGCAACGACCGGCCGGATTCCACTCGCGTGACAGGCGTCGAATTATATGCGAGGAAAATGGCACCGCGGGATAATTAGCGAAATAACTCCCATCGTCCAGGATTGGCCCGATAACGATCGCGGAAGGTACGCGGGGGAGGTTTGTTCTCAGTAAACGAGATATGCCCTTCCGCGGACGGTTTGAAAATATCGAACGTGCACGCACACACTCCGCCGGAATTGTTCGCCGTTTCGCGGATGAGAGAGCGCGCATCAAGCACGAACAGATAGGAGATATCTCTGCCTTGACTCGAGGAGGAACACCCCGTCATAAAAGGAACGCAAATTCGCCGGCAGATTCGGTAGATGTACGCGCATGCACGTGCACATGTACACGCATACGCATCCGCGCAAATTTGATCACTCGCTCTCTCTCTCTCTCTCTCTCTCTCTCTCTCTCTCTCTCTCTCTCTCTCTCTCTCTCTCTCACACACACACACACACGCTCGCTCTCATTCGCTCTCTTTCTCTCTCTCTCTCTTTAACGGATAGGGTTGAAACTTGCTCCCGACCGCGACGGAAGCAGCGTCGCGACGCCGCCGTACCTTCCTGCTGTCGCTGTCGGCTCCGAAGTGTCTCCTCGACGATGATGAGCGATCGACCACACGATCGAGGACGCACGCGATGCGGCAGCCATGCGAGGGTTTGTTCCGTCGAACCACAGTCGATCACCCCGCCGGGGTGATCAGAGAAGGGCGTCGAGTCGATGATAAGAGCGGCGAGGCAATACCGTATTGTATCGTACCGGCACAGCGACACGCGCACACACTCGGACACATCGAGGCATCGGGTGCACGCGCGCGTGCACTCGCGCGTGATGTTACGCTCACTCGCCGGCCGCCTCTCCTAGTGAGCGTGCGGCTTTCTAGGACTAGGTATTCCGAGCTGGTCGCGCGACGAGGATCGTGTGGAACCGCGGACAGCTCGGTGTAACCGGGTGATCGGCGAGCGGCGACGAAATGGACGCGTGGACGTAACGGAGAGGAAGGCGCAGGAGATAACGCGAGAAAGTATGAATGACGGAAGGAGAGATAGCGAGATCGACGGAGAGTGGGAGCGGATGCCGCTGGAAGAGGAGCGTGTGTGCACGCTCGGGCTCGCCTTGAAGAATTCCGAGAAGCCGCGAGAGCGAAACGCGCGGCGACTGATGATCGCGGACGGGCGACGCCAATGCGGAGGCGCTGCCTGCTTTTCCCGTCCGTTACCCGCCGCCCACTCGTACCCCGCTGCAAGTTCCCCGGCGCGACCCGGCGCCGCCTGACGATAGCGTCGCGACGCCGTTTCTCGCGGTGCTGTCATACGGTCGGTACGCCTCGACGACGCTGCAACGAAGGTGTGACCCGCGCAAGACCGAGCACACGCGCCGTCGTTGA
The DNA here is from genome assembly GCA_020341155.1 of Eciton burchellii. NCBI lineage: Eukaryota > Metazoa > Arthropoda > Insecta > Hymenoptera > Formicidae > Eciton > Eciton burchellii. The sequence continues at coordinate 513,897 of JAHMML010000027.1, read as the reverse complement.
TTCTTACTCGATGTCACTCGCGTGCCGGCGAGCTGGCCGCGTCGAGGTCTCCGCAGACTCTGTAATTTGCCAGTCATTGCTTTAATTAGGCTCTTTCGAGAAAAAATTGATCCGTTTCTGCTCAACCATATGCCTCGTCTCGTCTACTCTCCGTTTCGATCTAATTCTCTAAACGAGATGTTTGAATCGCTGTTCGTGCAAATCGATCCCCGATTTATTAATTCTTTTAAAATTTCGAGGCGTATCAAGGTTATCAAGATCAAGGATTTCTTCTTGCATAACTGAACAACATCCGACAGTTAATGTCTTTTTTATCCAACTTATCGAGCTTGTAGATAAACACGAGCACTAAAGTGCAGAGTTCGTGCAGAATTCGCTGTGCATTTCTGTTTACGTGCTTCAGAGAATTACGAGATTAGAGCAATATCGTAAGGTCATTTAACGAAGCCTTTCATAGCCGCAAGGAAAATGCCTCGTGTATCGGAAATCGTTAACGATATAATGTTCGTCGAGTATTCGTCGATCAATAATTTCGATTATTTTCCGTAGTCGGAAAATATAATTAATTAATCTATTAATTCTGACATTTTTCCTCGTTAAAAATTTTTTCTCGATCACAGTCCAAGATTTCCAATCTGCTAATCCATTGTATTCATAAACGTCGCTTTATCTCCAAGGAGAAAGAGGGAGAAAGAGAGCGAGACACGTGAGGCGTACATAAACTGGCCTTGAACTGAAATTTCAGTCTCAGTTGAGGTAAGGGGTCCCAGTCTTGCGATGTATTCTCCATTCAGCAAGGTCTCACCCTCACCCTTCCTCCCGCCTACCCTCCCGGGGATTCCCCCGCCCTGCCTCCGATTTCCTGACACGTGATGTTTCGCAGAATGTTCATACTTTATTTATCGGGCGAATCGATCAAGGGATGGCTCGGGAATCAACCCTCGCTTTCGAGCTTGCTCCACAAACCGGATGGTTTTAAGGACACAACGAAACACTGGCATCGCAAAGACGTTCGACGATGAAATCAACAAAGCTAACCGCACGCCGAGCGTGCCCCGAGTATTCGTCCGTGGAATCTCTCAATTTCCATCGATTCCATTCGATCGATCTCTAATCTATATTATAGCAGTTCGCTCACGGAAGAACTTGACCGGACGGGGGAATCCCCGGATGGATGTTGGCGCGACTAATGCGGCCAAAATCAAGAACAATTCGTTGGCCGCGATTGAGCGCAGATTGATTTCGACCGCGTTACATATAGGCCGGTCAATTATTTACGGGAAAGCAACGTCGCACTTTGAAAGTGTAGCTCCTAGCTGTATAAGTACGCGCTATAGATCGTAATTGTGCCATTATCATTCCTGTGCTTAATAATAAATTATGTCGGTACCTAAAAAGTGTCCAGATGCCGTGACGAAGTTCCGTAAACTTCGCTTTACGCGTGGCATTCACGTGTCATTTCAGGCGAATCGAAGTTACACACTGACTTTTGTCCGCTTTCAAGCTTAACTAAATCAGGCTTCCAAAGGCGTCCAATGAATCTATAAAGGACGAAGAACGAAATGTAATCGACTTATGTTTATCACAATCGTATTAGAAACAAGTCACGTGACATGTTTAACGATATCCTACGATATCTGGCCGAAAGGAAATCTTGGAAACAAACTATCTATCAGCTCGCGCGGTTTCAAAAGCGAAACTGGCAAACCGCCGTTTCCGGCCGACAAAAGTCGATATCTCGAAAATGTAAGCTCCGTGCGACGGAGTCTTCGTTAACTTAACGAAGTGAAACGAAAACGAAGTGCTTATGCAGTCGTCTCTCGTAATGATATAGATATCGAGTGACTATACTCGGTATAACAACAAGCACTCGAACAATTTGTGGCTTCTGTTGAGTTTACCCACATATAGGTTCAATTTTATTTGCTTTCATGTACGTGTCAAGGAGACTATTCGAATATTACTCGCTACTCGTCGAATCGATCATCCTCATCTTTCACCGTGATATCACGCAATACTTTCGTATCTTTGTGCCTGGATTTACATTTGGATTATGATCGTGCGGCAACTATCGCCATTCGTTATCGCGAATTGTACATCACTCAATTGCAGCTTTCAAAAGAAAATTTCGTAACGGAAGCAAATTTCGTTGATGTTAAAAGAAGCTTCCTCGACTATTTGCGATACCTGCACGTGCTATAATAGTAATTTATTTATATTTATTTTCATATATTCCTTGCTTCGTATTAACCTCCGAAGTTAATGAGACTCCGTTCTTGTTTCGCGATAAAATATGGATGAGACGCGTATCAAATTGGCAATTATTTTCGCATCAAGTGTTGACATGATGAACGATGTTGTCGCCGTATTTTGCGGACCCATGCGATACCCTGTACACAGCTTCCTCGAGCATTTATTTGCGGGTGAGTGATTCGGGAGACATTTATCTCCTTCGCATATCTTACCGTCCCTGATAAGTATTATTTATCTACAGTGAGATAAGCCTTCACCGATTGTGAATCGTTTTCTGCGCATAATTTATTCCTAAGATTTTATCGTCTGCACTTTACAACTATCGCGCTATCGTCTGTACAACTAAGATGACTTTAGTTTTACGCGATTACGGATTACCTCGATGAGTCTGTAATTTGACGCTTAATTTAAACATTTTATTACATTTATCTACCTGACATTATTTTGCTAGCGTAGATAACGTACAGCTGACATCATCGGGTATCTTAAACCACCCTATCAATGCTAATTTTTAGCTCAAGTAGAATAATCTATGCACATAAAAATAATATATAAAAAAGTAATAATTATATTTATTAACACAGTCCATTCTTGCGTTATTACGAGCAACTTGGCTGGCAATTACACGTACGAGTCTCAGTTCATTTGATTTATCATATTTCGAATTTTAGTTGCCAAATCAATTCCAGATTCCAACTATTTATTTATAAAAGTCAACAAGACGTGAGCAGCCGAGACGTGAAGCGAGTTCGGAAAGATTCCGTCGATTAGATGCCATGATAGAAACAATGAAATGAAAAGACTCGTTTCTCACCTACATCACGATCGCATTCAATTCGCCGAATATGTATCAAGTGTTCCTTGGGATCGCTCTTCTTCCCAGTCTCGTGGCGACCGATTCGATCGTACCGAGTGACAATCCGCTGGTGGACAGCGCGAAGTACTGGCGCGCGCGACGATCTTGAGTCGTGCCTAAGTCGTTTTTTTGCTGCAAGTGGGTTCGCATGGTATGGTACAAGCGTGTATCTTGCTTGCGGACTTGCGTGCTGTGAGGGATTGGCGGTAGAAGCGATGACGATTATTCACCCGTGCCACTGAGAACGTTATATTTGCTGGAATTGTTGTTGGATGTAAACAAATTGATAGACAAAGGTAGAGACCCTTGGATTTAAAAAACATCGAACAGTTTTACGAAATGCATGCGTGTCGCCCAGCGCGTCGCGCTGTTCGTTATTCGATTATGCGGCAATGATGGCACCGTGCTGCCTCAACGGTGTTATCCTTACGACATGATTAAAGTTAATAACTGGGAAGAATGTTGATCTTTTGTCGGATAGCTTGAGCGTAGAAGATAAAAGCTACGTTAATCTCTTGAGAAAGAAAGAATGCTGCTTTTTATTCGTTTCAAACTTCGTTTCAATAAAAAGTATTGAACCCAATTCGAGCTCGTGCGATGTTACATAGAGGCCTAACTAGATTTAAGTAGGTTCAATTAGTATATGCTCGGCGTGTACGTTAAATGCATTTCATTTAAGCGAGGCTCAGTTCGTTCGCGCGTGCCAGGTATCAGATTTCTAACAAAAGATAGATCGAAATAGAATCACGTTATTTAATCAAGATCTTACGAGAGATCTCAAGGCGATGACGTATCAGCGTCGATACAAGCGATATCGTGACGTAGCTGAGACGATTTCATTCACAAAACTATTTCTATTTATGTAGCTCCCACAATTATGCGATGATTGATCGAAGTTCAATGAACAGCCGTTACGATAGCGGTGCAGAGTATATCGATTCGGAAAGCCGGACAATTTGAAACCGCGTTTCGATATTTTATTATCGATAGTCACGCAGGCAGATTAATGCGAGCAACTATATCAAGCGTGATCGATATCGAGTAAATAAATGAATCCACTTGCAAATACGTCTTACAGTGCATCAGAGCGAGATCTAAGTCTGCTAGATTTAACAAAATATTACGCATTTATCTTATTTGTACAATTATTGTAACGTTATCTTTTACAGTTGTGAATTCCTTGATCATACTTTTGCGCATATACATTCCGCGCAGAGAAACGTCTCTCGGTCATTCAAAATCGTTTTAATCGCGTTAAGGCGCCTCTTATTTCTGCATTTGATTTACACAGCGGACATACTTATCATTTTTACAGATCATGAAATCGAAGAGATTTTAAGATTTTAAGCGTAATTAAATCATCGCGTAATATACGGAATCCGATATTTTCGTCGAAAATCGAATCTTGTAATGGATCTTGGAATGTATCGTGGCTTCCAAATTCTATCGGTAGTTGACGCTCGCGTTACTGTTTTTGAATTTCGAATGCACTGATAGTGTCATCCATAACCTCTGTTAAGATATATTTATCTTTGCGAAAGTACACTTTAACCGCTCATAAATAATGGTAAGTTTAATGTTAGTCATACGAATTTAAAAATATAATACCTTGTGTTTCGGATACATGCAATTTAACTCTTTCAGTTGCCTCTGACCCTGTTAAAAACGGCACAAAATCATCCTATGGTGAGTTCCGGACCCTTTTAGCAATTGCTTTTAAATAATGCTTGAAAAATTCATGAATAAATTATCTAAATGAGATTCTTCGCTTCAGTTGGTGGAATTGAAAAATGGGGAGACATATAACGGTCATTTAGTTAGCTGCGATAATTGGATGAATATAAATCTTAGAGAGGTTATATGCACTTCAAGAGTAAGTACCATTGTTGTGATTAGAGGAACAAAGAATTCTGTGCAGAATTAAATTTCTCTGATCATTTGACATTTGATCTGGCTGACACGAATTAGGATTGTACATTATACTTAATTGTGTTAGGATGGCGATAAATTTTGGAAGATGCCAGAATGCTACGTAAGAGGTAGTACAATAAAATATTTGAGAATACCTGATGAAGTGATAGACATGGTAAAGGAAGATATACAGATGAAATCCCGAGGACGTGGTGAAATGAAAGGACGCGGTCAGAACCAAAGAGGACGTGGTGGAGGAAGAGGTAATTATAAAATAAAAAATTATACAAAACATACTTTTTCTAAACCATGAATTTTTTTATTCATGCTCAGCTTTTAGAAACAAATATATGAAAATTGAAATCAAGAAATAATATAATCTGAGATACTTTAGTGTCATTTAGCTAATTATTAATGCACTTTGTACTTTACAGGTACTTTTGGCAGAGGAGGGAGAGGTCCAGCACCATTGGGTCGTGGTGGCATGCAAGTTGGAAACAAATCACAAAATAAACCAAGATCTAAATAAAAACAAATTATATTTTTTATTTTGTTATTTTGTCTGTGCGATTATCTTGATGATTACTTAGATGTCGCTCTGGCAAGAGTTTCACCCACTTTTCATTATTTTATATAACTATACGTGAGAATATCTGGTACCTGATAGTTTGAGTTATATTATAGAATTATGAAAGTACATGATGTTTGAATGATATTGATCAATTGTATCTTGCATTAGTGCTATGTAGAAATATATCGCATTCTACATATATATATGAAATACATATATAAATATATATAATTTCTGATATTGACAATGTACATTTGCATTGCAAAAATATCGATTTTCATAATTCTCTTACGAATAGTAGTAATTATAGATGACAAGTATATCTTTAAACATGTAATAACAGAATTCAAAAGAGGACAGAGACAAAACAATAATATAAGTTTCACAATAAATTCGAAAAGAATTATGTTGTTTCTTTGTGAAGTAGTATTGCTTATGAAAGTCAGGTTTAGTTAACCGATTTTATTAAACTGTTTATTAAATTAAAATTATTAATTTGTGTTCAAAACTTACACATTACTAAGTTTTGATTCTAAGATTAATTTTAATATTCTTCGATTAACTTGAGGGGAGATTTATATTTCAATTTTTGAAAAATACAAATTAAAAAATTTTTTTATCTGTAAAATAAATACGTTTCTATGTTCCAATTTATTTATTTATTTATGTGCGAATAGGAAAACAAATTTAGTTATATATGAAATAATTGTAAAAATTATTTATTTATAAAAGACATGTTTATTCATCGTGTAGTGCTAATACAGAATTATGTAACGACATATACTGTACTCTTGATATCTACTATACATATTTATCTCATGATTATGGAATAAATCATAAATAATGTTTTCATTTGTAAGTTTATTATTAGCTCTTAATGTCTGCTATGATTATAGTATTATAATTATATTAATCGACAATATCATTTGTCCAATCTGTTTGAACGTAACAGATACGTTTATACGAAATACCTTGCAATTAATGCAATTATATATTATTTTTCTCTTTCCTTTTTAGTGATTATTATTTCGTGCCTATTCTTATATGGCGTAAATAAGTGAAATAAAAATCCTGTAAGTAGAAAAATAAAAGCGTCACTAAATGCGATTTTGAATACTAAATTATAGCTGGTGTATCATATCAATATATTTTCAAGTATATTTAAGTATACTTACTTGTACGTGCTTTGTAATCGAGAATTCGAAGTCAATAACAAAAAAAGATTCATCGTCCTTCAACTAGTAGGAATAAAAGTCACAATTAATATATTAGATTTTATCACATCACATAAATCATAAATTAAATTCTCAGAAAACTAAACTTACTATAAGAAGCAAGATCTATCTCGTCTGGTAATTCTGTAATATTTACGTCAAATCTTTCTTGTACATCGTTAAGTATCTTAGCATCACTTTCATCGCTTACTAATGTAATGGCAAGACCCTGTAGAAAATTGTTCACAAGTTAGTACATAATACTTTCGACATTAACACAATATGGCTTAATATATATGGTATAACCATTTATATTTACGGCTGGATGAAAGTAATATTGTACAAAGTCATTTGAGCAATTACAAAAAATTGGCATAATTACCTTAGTACCAAAACGACCAGCGCGAGCAACCCTATGCAGATACGTATCGGAATCTTCTGGCATATCATAATTGAATACAATATTCACACGTTCAATGTCCATACCTCGTCCAAATAGATTCGTTGCCACCAAAATACGCTGCAATTATTCTTTTTTCAGCATTTTTTTCCATTTACGCATAACTTCATATTTTAGCGATTTAATTTATCTACATCAGATTACAAATTTCAGGACGAATTATTTACTTTCTGGAAATCTTTAAACTGTTGATATCTGGACAATCGTTCCTCTTGCGTCATGCCTCGGTGAATTCCAATCGCAGGGAAATTCTGCTCTGTCAATAGTTGTGCTAAAGCCATACATCTTTGTACTGACTTCACGAATATAACAACCTACATAAAATGTAAAAAAAAAAAATCATATCGAGACAGACCATATCATCAACGAATTCAATATGTCACATAATTTTTTCATAATTAAAGAAGATGCTTGAAAAAACCTTTACGAAACTGATGGGTAATGGGTAAGATAGTCATCATAATGAAATAAGAGATCATTGTCATCGTATAAAAGTCATAATAGAAAACCATATATCTACCGATTGTCCCATTTCACAAACCAACCTGATTAAATTCAAGTACATCAAGCAGTTCAAATAATTTCTTGTTCTTCTCATTCTCCTTCAATTTAACGTAATGTTGCTGCAGACCATTCAAAGTTAGCTTCGCCTCGTCATCGACATAGACTTCCATGGGCTGCACAAAGAAGTTGCTTGATAAGAGAAAACAGATTCATCAAATCAATTACAATGCCTAGTTTTCAAAACTGAATGATAAGATTCTGCAGATCTCGTGTACTGTCATTTCGCCGTTTAAGAATTGTGCGAAAGGATCATATGTGCGATGAAGGGATGATCACAGATCGATCACGAATCTGTAAATAAACGTATGAAAAATATGCTACTACCTGATTCGAGTATATAGTTGGTCATAGTTGCGCGTTTGTGAAAGTGAAAATTATTCTCAAGACACAGATTGTCTTTTACTAAAAAGAAGTCAAGGCCAAAACCAGTCTTTCTGAACGTATTTCCAAACACGTATTTTCTTCCTTCAAAGGTAACATTATAAATTCGTTAAGTTACCGTACACATTCGTATATCATTTCCGAAAATTTCGCAAGACTCTCGTATTTCGGTTGCGGAATATACCATGATCGTCGATCGGGATTAATCATACAGATTACATACGGTCCGGCGACTTCCACCTCTGGGTAGTGCCAACAACGAAAACTCGGCAGTTCGCCCCAACTGAATTAAGAAGGCGCACCCATGAAAGAATGTTCGGTCGCATCCGCTGGCCACTCGACGCCAAATCTCCTCTCCCAAATTTCTGGTACATTGAGATGCCCAGAACTGACTCGTACTACTGGTTGTCATAGATCTTTGTCAACCCTCACAAATTTTTTAACACTTTCCGTTAAAGTCGCGACCCGACTTCATCACTCATGTGAGACAAGAAATGTGATCACACGAATACACAAAAATCCGCGTTTGACTCTTTCATGTGGCTTTATAACTTTCAACGGTAGGAATGACTCGATTTATCGCACGGCACTTCCATTTTTGTTAATCACTTTTACCGGAAAATTATACATGACTATAATAATCGAAATATTATAAGATTTCACGAGATAAAAGAATCTTAACGTATAATACTTTAATTTGCAATTGCGTAAACGCAAATGGTATATGCTTCTGTTTTCTTATACTTTTTTCTCTAACTAATCCTATCTCTCCCTGAGTATCCTCTTGCATCTTCTTTCTTGCATTCTTCTCTCTTGAAGTTGTCTTGAAGTCTTCTTAGCCCTCCCACCCAATTGTGATCCTAACTCTATCCTATCACCGTTATAATTACCTACAGGATATGCGCAAGTATTTCATATTCCTCTCTTTTCCCTCTCATTATGCTATTTTCCGATGTATTTGCATCTTTATATTGCATTGCCCCATGAATATGTAATAATTAGTAAAGAACTTCATTACTTTGAAACTAAATCGGATCTTTCACGAAAGCCATCTTGAACAATTAAGCAATCAATTCTAAACAAACATGCTTCTTCATACGCATCGTGTGCGCAGATGTCGACATGTCCAAAGTGAAGTTTAAACTTGGAGAAAGCGGCGAGACACTATCGGACATGAGTGTTAGGGAAGGGTCATGACAGCGCCGTTTACGAGAGACACGGGATTCATTTTTCGAGCTCTACGCTTCGTATTTGTCCCATCGAAGTGCCGTCTAAGCCGTCTAACCCGCGCATGCGCCAACAACGATATTTATAGTGTGGGCTGAGCTTTGTCCTCGACACGAATACAGGACCAGTGAAGTAGGAGCAATTGTAGTTCGGAGTGAAGAGGAAGATTGTGTAATTACATCTTGCATGAATTTTTTGCAGACTGGACGTATCTCCTTAGACAAGGTCGCGCTGAACATCATGACTTGTTTGCTGTGTGGTGTGCTTCTAAATATTTCTTGTACATCACGGCGCATATCTGCAACAACACATAGCAGAACTGATTATTAATCATTCAAAATGACGCATTTTGAGGAAAAAAAGATTAAGTAAAATTTCTCAGAACATTGGGTGGTAGTAAATAATAGTCTTCACATTGAATCAAGATTGATTGATCGTTTCATCATATAAATTTTTCTTAAAAATATGAAATTCTTTTCAATAAACTGATAAACATTTAGAACATACCTAATAACTCGAGCATCTTATCACATTCATCAAGAATAAAATGTTTTAAATGTTTCAAATTTAGTTTCTTATTCCGAACAAGAGCAAGAATACGACCAGGTGTACCAACTACAATATGGGGAGAGACAGTCTTTAAAAATTCTTCATCTTTTTGAATGGGTAAACCACCAAAAAAGACACCAACCTGTAATAAAATAATTTTATAAGAATATCTCAAATTACATAATGAAACCGTATTTATTTATATGTAATCATAATATTTATTTATGTGTAGCTTATATATAAATAAAAATCACTTACTTTTACATGAGACATGTATTTGCTAAACCTTTCGTACTCTTTACTAATCTGGAAGGCCAATTCTCGAGTGTGACACATTACTAAGACATAGACTTGGTTCTCTGTTAATTCCAATTGCTGAAGAGTAGCCAATACAAAAACAGCTGTTTTCCCCATACCAGATTTTGCTTGACATAGAATATCCATGCCAAGCACTGCTTGAGGGATACATTCATGTTGCACTGTAAATATATTAACGTACTATTAGTATATCTAATTGGAAAAATACAATAAATGATAACAGAAAATATCATGTCAGAAATGGTTTTCTAATCACATTTTTTCATTTGTCCCTATCTATCATAAGATAGATAGTCATCATTCTCTATTCACACGAAATTTAATTAAATAAAATTTAGTTATTTACCTTCAGATGGGTGCTCAAAACCGCAATCAACAATAGCACGTAGAATCTCCGGTTTAAGGAGGAAGTCTCTAAATCCACTACTATGAATCGAGACATATGTTCCTTTTACTTCTTTCTTCGCAGGTACATCTCCACTTCCATCGACTACTTGTTCGGTTTGTTCCTCATCTTCGTAATCCAAAAGATCATCATTGTCCGCCATTGTGTCTTCTTTGCGTGCTAATCATCAAAATTGAGAATAAATATAGTCTATTATGATAAATATAATTTATTGAGAATAAAATTCTTGAGATGAGAATAAGATTCTTGATAACGCACCGATTTTTAACTTCAATAAAAAAAAAAATTGGGAAATAGATTTCACTAATTACGGACAAAGAACATTCTCGTTACAATGCTCTCGCACAGTTTCTTTCATTCATAATAAAGCAGTGTGCAGTAAATTAATACCGCACGATCTCGATCTACATTACTTGTACAAAAGTGACGCTAATATTCTTAACTACATCGAAGTTTATATCAAACGCTAGAAGTATAATTTTTCTTGAATTATATGAACGCATTGCGCTTTCTTTTTACTGTTATAGATTAATACGAAATTAAGACGCTACAATTACCAATATTCGAATGAACGTATTACACAGAAAACGATCTCTTCGAAAAACCGTTCACGTAATGGCCGCCGTTTTGATGCTACGTTGTTAAGCGAAGATGCTATTCATTAACGACCATGTGACTCCATTTGATTCCATGATTTAAAGAACTCGAGTATCTTTATTTAACGAAGCGACAATTTATAGAACGGTGATGAAATAATTGCAATCGCAATACCATTAATTTAATAACGTTCCGGTACATTATCCAATGTCGAAAGAGACGCTCACACGTTGCGAGATTAATTTGCTTTTATAAATGTATATACGATCTAATATGGAAAATTATAAATTTTGATGAGAAACTACGAGAATACGAAACATTATTTTACGCGTCTCGTGAACGGATCGCTTTTTCATTAACGACAAAGATCGGATTTTATGTACGAAAATTCTCACTCACCTAATGCTTCCAAGGAATGCAATGGGAAACATGAAATTGATGCCCACAGTGATATAGCCTCGGCTATGACACGGAATATGAAAAGTGTAGAGAACATTGCGAAAGTGACTAATAGTGATGTCACTATAGATGTATAGGAATATATTGACAGATATTACTATATTTGTTACCCTGAAGAAAAGAGGAAACACATTTTCCTTCTTTTTTTTCGTGTTTTACGCAAATTAGATGCGCAACTGTTCGCACAGAACAGAAAAAATCCGATATTTCATGGATGTGTACTGTCATGTGAATATATCGTGTCATACACATATGCATATTTATATGATTTATGTATGATTATATATATGTATTTTTTATTTGAAACTATTGATTAATGTAATAAATTATTTTGAAAAATCATGATATATATTATATGTATATAATGCAGATAAATACTTTCTGCATAGATGCAGAAAGAGCGTAACCCGAATGTTATTTAAAGCAATTCATAATATAACTAAAGAAATATAAACGAGACACATGTAAAAACATTTATGTATTTTTATTAACATTTTTTACATTTTTTAATAGTTACATTATGATCTGTGCTTCGCATTTATTTTATACAAAGATAGATATAATAAGTATAGACAGTAATACATTCCACCCGCCTATCTTGTATTAATCGCGTGAGGTTCTTCAGAAAATTCGATTTTGTAAACGATAATTCTTTCTTCGCTTTTGTATCTCATCATGTTTAATATTAGATATATAAATATCGACATTTTCGTAAATATCACTTTACAATTTCAAACGGAAATACTCTTTTCTAAAGATTCATCACTCTGCCAGATTTTTTCGTTTGTTACTATTAAACTGTTATTCATATTGACAAAGTCATATGCTTGGTGCAATAATATACAATAGTTATTTATGACATACAGTTATAATATTAATTAATCATGTCATCATTTTATCGAAATATGAAATATGAATAAGATTTTTCAATTTCAAAAGTCGTGAAAAAGCCAATTGTCAAAATTTATTCATCTGTTCAATTTGTTATCGATAAATATGAAATTTTATATGTACTTAGATCTTAAATAAAACTTTTACAGAGATACAATCTATGATAAAAATTACCAAATCACAAAATCATATCCACTATTTCAAGTTACGCACTTTATCAATATGAGTCGCAGCAAAATACATCAATTACCATTAATATATTTTTCACAGTCTCGATTTTGTCTCTTGCTATTACTCTTTATTTCATCTCCAAGCTGCAATTGAAATCTATCTTGATCACTGACATTAATATCAAAGGAATTGCAGCGAATTGATAACAGAATAACTAACAGTCAGGCAACAGTTAGGCACTATTAACAAATTATATATATGTATATATATCTATCTGACGAATCATGTAGGCTATTGGAGATTTTAATATTGAGATTAATACAAAAGGGAAAATTATTCCTATAATTTATTTTTGAAATAACGAATTGCAACACATAATTACTCATTAATTTTAACCACAACTATTAATTAAATAATTCAAGTCGAATTTCATAAAATGTTTGGGGATCAAATCGCACGCTATTGCAAATCAGAGCATATTTGTGCGTTTAAAAGTATATCATCTCTTTGACATTAATGTCGTACGTTTGCCTGATATAATAGAGCATAGATGTTATATCTCTTCAACATTGTAATTATTTAAATACCTATTGACATAAGCACACAGATGAATTTCACCTGAGCCATAATTTCAGTCGCAATGCATCCACACCATTTAAGTAATATCGAAATAATCTTTTGTCACGCACAAATCCAAGATTTTCATATAGACGTAGCGCTGGTCTATTAGTGATTTCTGTTTCCAGGACTACTTCATCCGCATCATCTTTCACCATGGCTTGAATAGCTCGCCTCACCAGATTTGAACCGATCTTGCGTTTTCGATATTTCACATCAACAGCTAGCATCGCGATATAGCCACGTTTTATCACTTTTCTATGGATGTCCAATTTGCAAACAATGGCACCAACACACTCGTCATCATGCATTGCCTTGACAAACAAAAAACAAGAGTTTTCTGCTTTACATATATTTTATATGTAGAAATTAAAAGAATAGAATCGAATTAAGTTTGATTACATTTTCTTCTTTCACTCTATTCTATATGTTATTAATATTAATATTCATTTCAAGTTCCAAAATAAAATAGAAAGAATAATTCACAGTCTTTATTAGAATTATTGTGAACATCCGTGAATATATATTAATGTAGGTTGAATATAAAAAATATAGGCTTAGATTCTTTAATAAAACACGTACCAGGAAGCACAATTTCGGCCAGTTATGGATAAAATATCTATATGTGTAAATAGAATATGGTTCACTTAGGTCCTTTTGTATTAATTTCATAATATCAGGCATTTGTAGTTCGCTTGTATAGCTAACATACTGGATATCGTTGTCTTTACTTTCCACAGATGATGTCTCTGCTTGTTCTGAAAAGGCAAAGAAGCAATCATTTCGATTATGTAGTTTTTTGATTTTTAAAATAAAGCTTAATTTAGTTCACAATTTATAAAATTTAACTATAAAATGCAATTTATAAAAATATCAGAAAATGTTTTTAAAGATGATTTTAATTCTTTCTTTAATAAAAGAGGGATATTACGAAACTACTTCAAAGATAATAACATCAGTGAATATAATAGCTATCTTTCACAATAATCAATATTATTGATAAACAACACTGCAGTCCCAGTAAAATCAAGGCATCACTTTTTTCATAACTATGTATATAAATTAAGGTCATTAATCATGTGTTGCACAATAATCCAGCAAGCTGAAGCACTACACACCATGTTGGTTTAAATGACTAGTTTCCATTGTTTCGGATTGCGGGGAGAGATCGCTAACATCGGCAGTTCTTTGTGGAGAGTCGCAGATACCGTTCACTTGCACTACCCCGTTGACGTGAGGCTCGCCGCGAGTCTCGGTCGTCTCTAAACTGAGACGTGACTTTATATCTAAGGTTGCGATGTCCGCTATCGAGTTCCGCTTCTTCTCTTTGATTTTCATCGTCGTGGCCTCCGAATCGCTCATCCCCGCGCCGCTCACGGCTTTGTCAGTTTCCATATCTATGCAACTTTCGATATTTCCTCCTTTTTATTTCCGTGAAATTCCACACCGAAGACAACGGAGTCTCAAGCCACCACTCCGTCTTCGAGATACTAGTTCTCTCACGGTTGTCGAACGTACACGGGACACAGTGGCATGAGAATTTTTACGTGCGGCTTGATGCTTTCAATCGAATTTTCATAATTACTATTGACTAAGTAGTCGCCAGATAATGATTTTATCACAAAATATGACCATCCGACACAAACCGCTGAACGACAGACACCATATTGGATTTTCTGCGCTGACTGCTGAGATTTAGCCATGATACATGATTTTCTCGAGATTCGAACGGCAATTAAACCATCTTCGCGTTGGTACCAACCCATTCTCGCTTATATATTTAAAGAAGCACTAGATTGCATCTATCAGCTATCGAAAATTAAGTCTGATTGGTGGATTCAAAAGTACATAAATTTGTCATCTCGTTCCTTACTTTATGTTAGCTACATCGTGTGTGTTCTGTGGGAAAGATAGAATTCCAATGGCCGCGTAGACCACCTCAAGGTGACGTGTCGCGGTGTCTTGCTACTTCTCGATATTTCACTCACGAAAGAATGATTGCGTTTAAACGCGACAAAAAAGAAGAGGAAGATGGTAACTATCAATTGCAACTTCGTCGTTTTTCATGCGAACATATCGTGAAATAAAAGTTCGTGAAGTAAAAATTGTATACCGATTAGACTAGTCTGACAGCTAGTAGTAAACACATTCAGACAATGTCAGTGATAATTGCAATTTTTTATTGCTATTGAGTTTTGAGATAAGTCTAGTCGTGTAATTTATTTCGTTATAAGTATATGCTTTTAATTATCATACATTGGAAAATCCCATGTTTAAGACCAAATATCAAGGCATCTTTATGTCTGGTCAGGTGGTGGAAATCCTTTTCAAAACTTAGAAAAGACTACGGTTCTCCAGGAGGCACGCACATTTAATAACACGCCAGTGAATCCGAGAAAATGCGCACATATTCTCACCAAGATTCTGTATTTGCTCAACCAAGGCGAACAATTGGGTACAACGGAAGCGACAGAAGCTTTCTTCGCCATGACCAAACTGTTTCAGTCACGCGATGTTATCTTAAGACGATTGGTCTATCTGGGTATCAAAGAATTAAGTTCTTTAGCTGAAGATGTGATTATTGTTACTTCCAGTCTTACAAAAGACATGACTGGAAAAGAGGATCTATATAGGGCGGCTGCAATCAGAGCACTTTGTACCATTACTGATAGCAGCATGCTAGCTGCTATTGAACGATACATGAAGCAAGCGATAGTCGATCGCTCCCCAGCTGTATCCAGTGCTGCTCTTGTTTCCTCTTTACATCTGACAAGCGTTTCTAGCGATGTCGCAAGGAGATGGGCAAACGAAGCACAAGAAGCATTAAATTCCAACAATGTGATGGTCCAGTATCATGCTTTAGGTGTTTTGTATCAAGCGCGTAAGGCGGACAAGCATGCGGTAATTAAACTGGTAGCTAAACTTATGAAGACGAGTCCAAAGAGCCCTTATGCCGCATGCATGCTGATTAGAATGGCATATAAATTATTGGATGAAGTAGACGAAGGCGAGGAACTTATCGGCTTTATCGAGTCGTGTCTTCGTCATAAATCTGAGATGGTAGTATATGAAGCAGCACATGCCCTGGTTAATCTAGGACGAAGCGGCGCTCGAGAAATCGGACCAGCGATAAGCGTTCTACAACTGTTTTGCGGCTCACCAAAACCAGCACTTCGCTTCGCAGCTGTTAGAACTTTGAACAAGGTCGCAATGTCTCATCCGGCTGCAGTCACAGCTTGCAATTTGGATCTTGAGAATTTGATCACGGATTCGAATAGATCGATTGCTACTTTGGCGATTACCACTCTTTTGAAAACTGGAGCGGAGAGTTCGGTAGATCGTTTAATGAAGCAAATCGCTACTTTCGTATCGGAAATCTCTGATGAATTTAAAGTCGTAGTAGTCCAAGCAATCAGGTAGATCTCATCTTTCCTGCAAGTTATATAATTATTTTATAAACATGCATAGACGAAATTTATAAAAAATATAATTTCATGAAACTCATTTTCCAGAGCTCTTTGTCAAAAATTTCCACGCAAGCATGCTGTTCTGATGAATTTCCTTTCTGCTATGTTGCGAGATGAAGGCGGATTAGAATATAAAGCAGCAATCGCCGATACCATTATAGCCGTAATGGAAGGCAACGCAGAGGCTAAAGAAGCAGGACTTGCTCATCTCTGCGAATTTATCGAGGATTGTGAGCACATTTCTCTCGCTGTTCGCATCTTGCATCTGCTCGGTCAAGAAGGTCCTACATCGAAACAGCCGTCGAGATATATTCGCTTTATCTATAATCGTGTTATTCTCGAAAGCGCTAGTGTGCGCGCTGCAGCAGTTACAGCTTTAGCGCGTTTTGCTGCTGCCTGTCCTCCCTTGCTGCCGAACGTATTGGTATTGCTATCTCGCTGTCAGTTAGATTCCGATGATGAAGTGCGCGATCGTGCGGCTTATTATTGTACGATCTTGCAACAACAAAGTGATCCAACTATATTACCTTTGGTGCAACCACCCTTGCTATCCGTACCGTCTCTGGAAAGAGCTTTACGAAATTACATGCAGACATCTATGGAAGAATCGTTTGATATTTCTCAGGTGTCTTATGTTTTCTAAATCTTTAAATTTGAATATACTGCGAATAAGATGATATTATTTAATTATGATTAGAGAATAAATATTACTTAGATTTAATTGATATTTGTTATGTAATTATAATCATGAATTATTCTTTATAGATACCTCCAGCTCAAACAATAGAGGAACCAGCCCAAGTGGAAGTGCATACCACTGTGAAACAACCTCGTTTGACTAGAGAAGAAAGCTTCATGGAAAAATTATCACAAATTCCGCATTTGGCCATGATTATCCGAGATATATCGCTTCTCAAATCTTCGCCGATCTTTGAGCTAACGGAATCCGAGACGGAATACAACGTCAAATGTATCAAGCACACATTCCCGGAATATCTCATTTTGCAATTTGATTGCGTGAATACTCTCTCAGATCAGCTTCTCGAAGATGTCGTCGTATCTGTCGAACCTTTTGATGGGTAAATGTTTTTGTCAATAATATTGATATGCATCTTCATTCTTCTTCTGATGTATATTATAACTTCATTATCTATTTTAGTTACTCCATTGTGTGCGTGGTACCATGTCCACGATTACCGTATAATGAGCCAGGAACCACTTATACCGTACTAAAGTATCCAGAAGAAGTACACGCGAGCGTTGCTACTATTCCTACGACTCTTCGTTTTATAGCAAGAGACTGCGATCCAGCAACAGGAATACCAGATGCGGATCAAGGCTATCATGATGAATATATGGTAAGAAATCATTACTATAATATTAAAATGAAAGTAATACAAATTCAATAGCGGAAACAGGATTAGTATTTGTTCACATATATTTTTAGTTGGAAGATTTGGAAGTGACTCTAGCCGATCAGGTACGAGGAGTTGCTAACAGAGGTATGGACTTTAATACCGCTTGGGACACATTCGCTGCGAAAGGATTTATCAAGTTAGAGGAAACATTTGCTTTGGGAGCTTCGGTGACTTCTTTGGAAGGAGCGATTCAAAGTCTCACAGGATTTTTAGGCTTAGAGGCTATCGAACGCAGTAACAAAGTACAGAGTGGTGCAGTCGCACATAATCTTCTTCTAAGTGGTGTATTCCGAGGGGGAAAAGAAATATTGGCACGTGCAAGATTGGCGCTGAGCGGCACACAAGTTACGATGCAGCTGTCTGTTCTTTGTCAAGATGCAGAAGTTGCTGACTTGATAGTCTCGTCTGTAGGATAGATTATAACAAAATAGCCTTCTTAAAATAGATATCTGACATGTATTCATTGATTACTGTAAAATAATTGTTATAAAGTGTAAGATTATTGCGAAATTTGTCAAAGAATATTGCTAACATGCTATATTATATAATATATCATACGATTCTTTCTTAAGGTTGTATAAATCATTATTGAGAACATTCCCTTTATGTGTGAAGTATGTATAAGTACTCCGAATTATGATAATCGATGATACAATTATCCCTTGTATCATTTCATTTGTATTTTACGTACACCTGAAATATTTCAAAAATTTTCCATTTTTCCTTGTCATTTTGATAAATTTATAAAACGAATAGATTAACTGATTACAATTACGTTTTCACACATAGATGTATATTTTTTTCTGTAGTTACAGAATTTATTCGTGCGTCAAGAATTATAAAAGTGTTAAATAAGTGTATTATAAATATATTATTAAGTATTTACAGAGTATTTTGATGCACGATACAATTGCCGTACTGTCATTATCGCTTATTCGATTATTTACAATCGTAATATTATAAAAGTATAATCTCATGTATTGATGATGTATTCCGTCTTAAGAATTCATTAAACAAATGGATACTTTTTTCGGTTATCCATCATCAAGCTGAACATTGTAGAGATAAACCGTACAATTGCGATAAGTAAATATTTATAAAAATCTGACGCTACATCAGTTCTTTGTATGTTTCATACAATCAGTTTCACATTTGATCAGCTGTTTTTTCGTGTTAATACTTTTAAAACTGCAATTACATTGCACTTTGTTTTAAATGCACATAAATATGATCGGACTAGCTAGCTTTGTGCGATTGTGACAATATTATAGAATAAGATAAAAATAATTGCTACAAAAATAAAATTACTGCAAGCTGCTCCTTATCACATCTTTAAGTAGCATATTAAATGCTATTAGGATATTAGTATAAATCTGTATAAATCTTTGCCATCAATGAAAACGTATTTTAAGAGATACGTTCACAAAATGTTACATGATTTTCCCAGCGAAATTATTATTTTGGATCACATAATTTTATATGTTTAATCAACATTAACGTATTGACCCGTGACTGTCGCGGTTTGATGATATCTCCTTCTTCCTGAAAAATCTTCATTCTCTTCGTTAAGTTGAGCTGAGCACGTTTCAACGCCTGGATGCATCGGAGTTACAACGATTTGTTCGTAATCGTAAACTTTCCTTCTGCAAGAATAAAATGTAAATTATACTTCTAAATGGATTTAATATGAAAAGAAAAAGAGATTTTTTTCTTAAATCAAAACTTAGAATTTTTATGAATTTATTAATTTAGGAAGATAATGATTAATAATCAAATTTACCCCATTAATCGAAGTAATGCAGTCCGAAGCCATTTAAAAAATTGGAATTCCGCGGAAACTCCAGGTTTGACTGCCGGATTAGCGTGGCCGACGTAACTCCAGACAAGAAACACGACCACGATATTAGCAATAGCGTATCCCCAATGTACAAGAAACATTATGAATAATTTCACAAGACACTAAAATTTAGACATATATATGAATATGTTTCATCTCAAATATCTTGAGATTGCTCTTGATGAATTTTGATGAATTGAAATTTCTTAATGAATATAATCTTTGTTTTAAATTACTTACACCCAACAACGAAAACCATCTATTGCACAAAGGACTGTACCAGTTTCCTAATTTATTATGTATGTAAACTTTTCGTTCGGGTGCACTAGCTATACTAGCATTATCCTCGATGCTTGGCGACGAATCTACATATACATTATTATCAGAAACACTGTTGTTTCTCTGCAAATAATAATTATTCGATAAATTGTTATTCCATGACATTAAGAAAATGCATACGATTCCTTACCACAAGATTCTTGTGCCTGATTCTTTCAGGGAATAAACTATCTAAATCGTTATCTATCTCGGTTATCGAATTGTGTCTGCTTGCAGAACCATAATTGCGATCGAATGTCGGAGATTGCGTGCGGAATCTTTGTTCGCGTGTGTGTCGAAGATCAAATGTTTGTGCCAGAGCGAAATATGCGTAATCCAAGCATGCATATGTCAATAAAAAAGGCATTGTCACAATCGGTGCGAGAGTATTGATCTGTCCAGTGATGATGAAAATCAATGTCACCACAGCAACAACCAACATAGCATATACAGGTACTTTATTTGGTCCTCTCTGAAAAAAATATATATTATGTATATTATTAACTAGGGCATTCTTCAATAAACTAAATAATCTAAACTAAACTAAAAATATCAAAGATATAATTTACCCCTCTTTGTAAACAATTCATTCCTGGTATAACGTTTTGACTGGCAATAGATTGGAGAACGCGTGGCGTGCCGTACATAGCACCCAAACAACTGCTGAAAGACGAAACGTAGAGACCAGCGAGTAACAGCAACGGGCTTGCTGACACTGTTGATACGATGGTAAAGTTTGTAAGTAAAGCACTTCTGATGCAAGTTGTCGCGAGGATCAGTGAGAAGCAAACATATAGAAACGTCCTGCAAATGATAATTACGATGTAACAGATAATAAAATGAATAAATATCAGAAAATTTTCAAATCTAATTTATATTTAAAGCAATTTTTACCCGGTTCCCAGTGCTGCCAAAGTACCATTCGGGATATCGCTGGATGGATGTCTCAAGTCTCCGCTCATATTAATTCCAGCCAAGACACCAGTAACTGTTGGAAAAAAGACACCGAACACAGTAAACCAACTATATCCATCCTGATAACTAGGAAAAGAGTTGTTTCGTAAATTTTCCCATAACCAGCCATTGAAACCAGCAGCTGAAATGAATATAAATGATACTATAACTTCAATTGCAAAATATTTCAATAATATTTCAATATTTCAAAATATTTTATTAATCATTTACATGATTGTAAGATTCACATAAATTCATATTATTATACTTACAAAGAATAAAGAATATAAATAATCGCTGAATACATTTAAAAATCTATTATCGATTAAATATACAAAAAAATTATGAAGACATTCATAAGCTTATATTAGAAAATGCACGTATATATGTATATAATTTTTATAATTTATATTGTCTTACCAACATCGATATGGATAAAACTTCCAATTATAAAATCAAATCCCGCACAGAGTAAGATCAAGAGGAGGACAAATTGCAATTTTACGACCCATTTAACACCAGCTACATTTATTATGGATAACAGCACAACGGCTGCACATGCAAAACCACGCTGTGCCCAAGCCGACTCCAAATGTACAAGACCAGCCATTGATTCCCCAAAACCTAAAACGTTTAGAGCACAACCCACTGCCTGAAATAAAATCCACAATCCAATTCTTGGAACATTCATAGATAAGAGAAAAGTAATTTCAGTTATTCTCACCTGTCCGAAGCAATAAAGTAATCCGATAGAACCACCGACTCTGGAACCCAACACATGCGATAACAAAAAGTAGACTCCACCACTCTCAACTCTGCATCGTTCACATATTCCCACAGCTGATAATACTGTTACTAATGCGATACATACTATAATCATGAAAATAGAAACACAATAACACATACTGATTTATTGTATATTTTCAATTAACATTATGAGCTAATCTATACCTGTACATAAAATGATCAACATAGCATTCAGAATACCCGCTTGGCCAACTATCCAACCAGATCTTAAAAACACAATGACTCCAAATATGTTAATAAGGCAGGATGTAAAAACTCCATCCCAGGTCCCAAACAATACAGGTTGGGAGATGAAAAAATTTGACTTCCACCAGGGATCCGAGCTCTAACAAGAAATGTAAAAAATAGCTGTAATACTTGCATCATGCATCAGATCACAAGCATTACAAACTTACGTATTCTTGTGCAAATAACTCATTCGCACCAGTCTGATACATTTCCGGATCAAATGCATTGTTATTGTCTCGCTTTGTGCTTCTCTGTGCTTCTGGATCGCGCAAACCGTATTTGGCCCACTCGACATTTCGATGCACTGCGATATCACCGTTTGAAAGTTTATTCTCCTCGTTCGAGCCCATATTTTCTGTCTATAAATTACACTATAAATCACAGTTCATCTATTGGTTCTTTTTCATAGATCAATTCTTCTTCTTTATTCATATACAAATCATCGAAATGCATCAGTAATATCGTTATCTCGATATTTTTACATAATTTCTAAATGCAAGTTTTGCTATAGCTCATTCACGTTTCATAACATGTCTAGGTTAACAGACAGAATATACAAAAGATCAAACAATTTTTATATCACACAAGTAGCAGAACATGATAGTGTTTCGCATTCATCAATTATTTTCTCGCTCTATTAATAAGCCGTATCCATCTTTTTCTGGAGTTATCAGTCACTGGTGACGTGTGACTGAATGCGTGAGGCCACCATTTTGATTCTTCTAATGTTGATTCACCATTGATAAGATATTAACGAAGATCTGCAATGCTATTGAAAATCATAATAAATATCGAAGTCATACCTCAGTAATTGAAGAACATTGATATTACCGATTAGATCGATAATTAGATATGTTGCATCTAGATTAGTAATTATAAATTTTATAATTTATGACAATTACAAGAATATATAAGATTAGATTTGATATTGTCAAATTGAAACAAATTAAGAAGATAAGTACACATACAATATTTTCTTTTCTATTCTTTTTTTCAGTCGCATTCATTTTTTTTCTTTTTTATAGGAGGAAACATTTTCGAGAACGCTGCGCTTTAAAATATATACCTAAGTATATAAAGTACATAAATAAATACATTTATTCTTGTGTCAATAAGTCATCTTTATAAATGAGTGTCATATCCACAAAAATAATTAATCTAGAGTTAATCTGTAAACACATTTATTCATTTGCAATTAATATAGCATGTTACGGTAAAAAATCCGAAGATGTTTCATTATTCATCGCTATTGAGAAAACGTACTAACTGCGCACATTTGAAAAATCGTCTTATCTCCACTGCTCCGCGAACACGTACTTGTTCGATTAGTCTTTGTAACTTAAAGCACATCACATATTGGTTTTAATGAACCAATGTTCAGTACAACATAACAATAATTCCATTAAAACTTTCTATCTTCAAGTTATAATATCTACTTATTTACATTCAAGTTATTTAAGCTCCTCGTCTCCACTTCTCCCCATTACTGAATTTGGTCATTTCTCGACCGCTGACGCCACAAGTACCTATTCCTACACGACCGTTCACGTTCTCCGGTGTTGCAAAAATGCTCTTCTTTATGACGCCTTTCTTTGAAGACTTCAAAAAATCAAATAACAAAAGTTATATATAGATCCTTGAGATTTTTTAATTTATTGGTATGTATTGATATATGTATTGATTACATACCTTATTGGTAAACGCCAACCACTTATTCTTTTCCAATTCACGTTCTTCTTCTAGTTCCTTGAATCGCTGCAATTTTCTCTGCTTCTTCTTCTTAAGATATTCTCTTTGTTTGTTAGGATCCGAACCTGCAACCGCAGCTGCTTGCATTTTCCTATAAACAAATAAATTTATTTGGATGAATAGTTAGAAATTATCCACTTAGAGAAATATATCGAAATATAAGGAAACTTGATATGTATCAGTTATATAATTAAAAGTATTCCTATTAATTTTTATATTTTTTTACAAATGTGTTTTTTTCAATAGGTAAGCACTTATATTAATATATAATAAATATATATTAATTCTTTAACTTTTTACAATTAAATTATAAAAATTAGCATTAAATCTTTTCTCTATTTCTGATGTTATACCATTACATGTATGTAATTAGATAGAGGAAGGGAAAATGAGAAAAAGAAGAAAAGAAGTGAGAATTATGGATCCATTTTTGGATATAACACTAGATTATTATTGTAATTTAATAAAATATGGAAAAAGTTCATCTTTAGAACCTATAATATATGAGATTTGCGATATGTTTTGCAGAAACATAAGAAACACAAATCGGATTCATGGTATATATATTGTATAAATATTGAGTCAAACATAAACGAGTTAACGCTTGCAATGTTTTACATGTTAAATATGAGAAATACGAGCATAATTCATGGCTAAATTTTTATAGACGTATTTCCGTCCCATCTCAAATTTTAGTCAATATTTATCTTGTTAATCTTAGCCGTATATGTGGTATGAACGTCATTGTCCTGCACCATCGGGACTTAAGTCATAGTATGAGGGATTAAAATCGATTTCGCGATAATTGCAATAACTTCAATTTTTGTCATATAATTACATCAATAATAAATCTGTTTTATATAAACATGGAAATCGGACAATTCTTGTTACCTTTTCCTGTAGCTTGACGGTATGGTCCACATGACATCAAAAGATAAAGGAACAATAATGCAATTTCAGACCAAATACCATACCAATCGTGGAGTATTGTTGCCAATTCAGAAAACGGAGACAAGAGGGAAAATAAATGATTAGTAATGGACTTTATATCTCTTGTAAAAATAGATATACAAGACTATTAATAAAATATTTTACGATTAACCTACGACAATGTATCCTATCATCATAAAAACTCACTTCGATTTTTGATCTGCCCAATCCGATGCTGGCCTCTTAGCAACAGATTTTAGTTGGCTGAGCATGGTGACATCAGTATTCTTGTACTCATTGAACGTTATGTTTACAACTCCATCTTCGCTAATCGAATCTATAGTTGCTTCATAATACCTGCAAAATATTAAAGAAAAATATTCTTTAATATAATACAAAACTCATATATCATAAGTATTTAATAATCATAAATATCATAAAATAAATAATTGTCATAAAATATTTAATTTATACATGCAATAATATTTAATTTTTATACAATAATTATCTATATCCTGTTTTATATCAACAAAATATTGTCACTGATCTCAATAAAGTCATTTAATAATTGACATCTTTATACCTATTTTATACCTTTTGCCTGTCCTTTAATTTTCGATATTAAATATTTGATATTAATTTCAGCTTGGCCTAAAATTAAATTGTTTAAAAATGAAAAAAAGGAAAAAAATAAAATTTGCAATATTCATTAAAACTTTTTCAATTTCCAATCCATTTAATAATACAGTTATACAATTTTGATTCCAATATTTTTCCAATATTTTGATATTGCAATATTTTTATAGTAATTCTTTATATTTTGACTTTTAATAAAAATAGCATACTGTATATTTTATGACCTTCCAGTATAACATTCCATCAACATTCAATTTAATAAGTAAATAATAAACTCAAATACTTACTTGCCATCTTCGCTCCAAGGTGCCATACACTGATCGCCGACTTTCCATTTATTGGCCAGAACTGCAAGCAAAATAGGATCTTTAGCATCCATGCCATTGGCTTGTCTTTTTTCCTGTTGTTGTGACTTAATTAAATCATGTGTCAGCTTTATTACTTCCTTGAGATCGAATTTCAGCTTTATTAACTCCTCATTATTTGGATCTGTCGTGAGAGCTGCTTCCACCTATAATCAGAAAGACATAAGCAGTTTACCAAAAGAAATATTACAAAGTGACAATCGTGTTTTTTTAATATACATTTATCTTCAATCATTCAAAAAATTTTTTTGCTGTTTTCTGTTTAGTGATTGAATCGTAGACTGAAGATATGTTAACCTATTTGCCTAACGCTACGAGGTCATAAAAAAGTGGCAAAACATACCTGTTGAAGTTGTAGTTTGTAACTTTGTAAGTCATCCATGATGTCCGATTCGATATAGAGATGAATTCACAATGCGGTATTAATTATTAGGCCTATTTCTCTTTCACGATCCAAATGAAATCATGAATAGGAACAAGGGATGCTTTCAGATGACAAGCGCGATGTCGTACACCACAAGCAGCGTGCCGCAACTGTGATTGATTCTCTTCTCATAAATTGTAATTTTACAGTATCATAATTGCAGCATAATTATGCGTAAAGAAAAAAATGAAATGGATAATGTATTTTCTAAAAATACAAAACCAAATATCAAGTTTACTTCGTTTCACTTTTGTTTGCAAGATGGCGATATACAATGTACGTACACGACCGTACATCCGACAATATGTCCGACTGGAATTTTATTATTATATTTATTGCCATATTTTTGCTATGTAGCAAAAATATGAAATTAAAATATAAAATAACGATAGCATTCAATTAGCTCATTTTACATTATCATATATATTTCTTTGGATACAATTTATGTCTACTTTGCGTAATATTGTTGGTGTTTATCACTATTGATACATCTTATCGATCTTGAGTTGAAAGTTAATAAGTAGACATAACACTTTTGTTACTAAACAGCGAAGCTGTTACAATATATTTCGCTAATGTAAATCCTTCAATATTTAGATTTAAATTTTTTCATCGTTTCATCACGATAACTTTTTTTTTTAATAAATTATACTCATCGAGCAACGGGATTCGGTGATATTCGATTGTTCCTATAGAAAAAACTATGGAATTCAATTTTTATGAATGAACTACGTATACTTCTCTATATTTTTTCATGTCACTGTTTGTACATGATTGACATGTAGACTATTGTTGACAGATGCGTTTATAGCTGAAAATTCATCAATTACAGAAATATCAGAGCGATACGTGCGCGTCATAATAACCTTCTCGTCAATTATTTCAGTATGTTTCAATAAAATGCGCCACTAATATATACGAGTGGATTTTTCGTAACGGTTTTAATAACCTATATAATTCACATAATTGTGATGACAATCAGAAACTAGCAACAGTATAATTTGTATTTAAATCAAAGACAGAATTATGGCATACCCGGTAATTTTGTATAATATCTGTACATTATGTGCAGCAAAGATGTGATACCTAATGCTTGCTTATTAATTTCTTTAGTTTTTATTCCTTATCTATTGTCAAATTGTCTAATACATACGCATTAATAGCTCTAACACGTATTATAAATAATAGGCATTTTTATCATAATTTGCACAAATTTATGATCCTATTGAATTATATCTGCATGTTCTATCTTTGTTTTTTCAAGAACACAATGTATGGCTCTACTGATTCTGGATCTGAAATAGATCCAAATATTCAGCAATGGTTCTCTATGGTGGATAGAGATAGAAGTGGACGGATAACAGCTACGGAATTGCAGGCAGCATTAGCTAATGGTCAAGGAGGCACTTTTTCTGATACAGCATGCAAATTAATGATTGGTATGTCATCTTTTATCATGTTTATGATTGATCAAAATGTAAAAATCAAGCTGTGTTCAAAATAATAACCAATGTTTATATGAAGATATTAGTAAAAATTATTTGGTTAATCTATAGGCATGTTTGATAAAGAAAAGAATGGTACTATAAATATATCCGAATTTCAAGCTCTTTATAATTATGTGAATACATGGCTCGGCGTCTTCCGAGGCTTTGATCATGATAATTCAGGAACTATACAAGAGAGTGAACTCAATGCGGCTCTAACACAAATGGGTTATAGACTTAGTCCACAATTTATTGAATTTCTTATAAAAAAGAGCGATCTTCGTGATCATCAATCAATTACTATTGATCAGTTTATAGTTTTGTGTGTTCAAATACAGAGATTTACAGGTAAGTATATTTCTTAAAGGAAATAAAATTGAATTGTAATATTTCTAAAAAATTGCATATTTAATGCTAAATATGTAAGAATATGTTTAAATATAATGTCTTATTAATAATATATTATTTACTATATTAATAATTAATAAAATAAGTAATAATATATTATTTTGCAGAAGCATTTAGAACAAGAGACACTGATCAAACTGGAACAATTACCATTGGATTTGAAGATTTCTTGGGAGTGGCTCTTAGTTGTAGCATATAATATCTGCATTTTTGGATAGTGGAATAGTTAAATTATTTGTGAGACTTGTATACAGAAAGATATTCATAATTTGCATTGCAGATTTTATTTTTTTATCTTAAAAAATAAAATAATATAATATAATATAATATAATATAATATAATAGCTTATAATATAATATAATATAATAGCTTATATGAATAGCTTATATTAGATATAATATATTTTAGAAATTATACTTTTTGTAATTCGTTCATTTATTGTATGCATCGAAGCTTTTTACTTACAATTTATCATATAATATTCAAAAAATTTTGAATAAGATACAGGTGTTAATAAATGTAAAAAGTATTGAAGCTACTGAAATTCGCTGATGTAATATCTCAAATGACAATGAAATGCCTTTATCAATATTAGAAATGAATATCACATGACAATATCTGATACATTTTGTAACATATATCCTATATAGCTTTTTTATATATTGTATTGTAATATACAATCGAAAAAAAGTAAATAACAATCTTTTATGTTCCGAATGTAGTGCAGATGTTCCAAGTTCACAAAAGTCCGAGGATTTATTACTTCATATGAAACAGGCTCAAGAAAGAATTCAAGAATTTGACCGATTACAAAGAATAAGATATCTTCTGGATGCCATCTCGTTAATGAATGATTTACTTGCTGATGGTTCTGAAATAGAAATATTAACGCTTGCTGGAATAATAGTGAGGAGATTAAATGAACTGGGTGTAACGAATGTAGCAATAGAAGATGGTATATACTCCACGTTACTTCCAAATCTTCCTGTTTTGGAAGGTAATACATAAAGAGTAATAACATATTTTAACTGTACTTGTCATATTCTTTGTTGCAGAATATCGTTACAAGGATGCAAAATTATCAACTTTGAGACTCACTCATAATGGTATTTATCATTGCTGTACATTCTGTTCCAGTGGTGGAAGAAAGGAAACAACTTGTGGCTGTAGAGCCACGATGCCTGGTAAATAAAATTTTTAAATAACAGCCATGAAATACAAAGCCAATGAGAAATCAGTTTTTATAAAAGTAGCGTTTAATACGCTTAAAAAACAAATAATTTCTATTATATACTATTCTATTATATACTATTCTATTATATAAATCATTTTTGTAAAGGTGGATACAAAGGTTGCGGTCATGGACACATTGGACATCCTGGCGTTAATCATTGGTCTTGTTGCGGATCTACATTACGTAACGGACGTTGCTTAATCGTGCGGAAAGGTATGCATCGACTTATATTGTAAACTTCAATAAATTAATCAATTCTGAATAAATTAATAATGATTGTTATTATCTTTAAAATTATTCTGATTATTTGAAAGCAAATCTGAAAAAATATCTTTTGGGAGATGTTTATATTATATAATACGATGGAAACATAATGGAATACAAGATATATTGCATTTTAGAGAATTATTTATATATAAATTACATATAAACTTTATACATTTGTATTATACTTAATTACAAAATTAATTACAAGAGTACGCTACTTACTTTACTAAGCTTATATATAATACATCCTAAATTATATGCCAATCACAAAATTCATCATAAGAATAGCAATTTAATTTTATATCTCAAATGACAATTGTTGCTTTATATCTTTTTTCAAAATCTGTTTATAGTCATTTTCTTATTAATCACATGACAATTATATATCATAGTACATTAATTCGCTCTTATATGGTCCCATTAAATCATCATATAATACTATTTTTCACAATACATATAAACGAAATTTGATAAATTTTTGGAATATTTCATATTTCCGCATATTATAAGGTAATCATATCTATAATTATAATATAAATATCATAATTATACGTACCTGTAAATCTTAAGTACATCTTGTGATTCCTCAAAATCTTTGTTTGAGAATACATCATGATCGTATTGAATTAATAAATTATTTGCATATATTCTCGCTTTTTGCAATAATGTTGTTAAATATGTAATAGCTCTTTTTCCTACTCCGATGGCATCTTCGCTGGCATGACCTCTATGCTGTATATTCCACATGCATTCTTTACACGTGACCTAAAAATCTACAAATTGTTCTACTCATATTTCTCTTGAAAATTATCATATGTAGAGAATAAAAATATTGTGAACCTGCTGGCACGCGATACAATAAAATCTTAAAACGTGCGATGGGTGAATCTGGCACAAAGTCGTTCGTCGTACTCTAGTAGCCTCCCACAATGGTCTCATTAAATGTTTGATCATCCTCATTTCCACACTGTTTTGTCGTTCATGTTGTTTGCCGCATTCCAAACAGAAATTGCGCAAACACGTAGAACATTGTACGAGAGCCTGAGAAAATGATATACACAGAAATATCTATTTATCAAGTATTTACTAAAATATACATTATCTTTCTATACTAATCTTTGTAAGCATATAATAGCGAAAATAATGATATTCATATTCATGATAATGAATTTTAAAAGAAAATGGAATAATAAGATATTAAAAAATATATATATATTTAGATCTCTTACCAGAACTTCGCCTGCGCAAGTATCACAAAGAATCCTGTTAACCAGTTTACGTCGCATAGTATCAATAACTAAACGATTTTGCAGAGGATAATGCGGCACTGGTATGGTAGAATTAATATTCGGCAGATACGAATTACATAAGGAACATGTTTCTCGCATCTTCTTTTTCGAAGATATGTATACAGCTATAAATGTAGCAACGTTTTAATGTTTTAGATGAAATATTGTGAAACATAATATGAACAATGTATCTACAGTGTTAATTCAATAGATGTCGAACAGCATTTTTAATTTATCACTTACATTCATTCATTAATTCATAGACGCACGGCAAGCATATAGGATGTAAGCAAGGGAGCAGTCTAGGTTCTTCCATCTTTTGTCCACATCTAGGACAGTGAAAATTAACGTCGCGCGACAATGAATGATGTGCTACTTCTCTCGGTTCTCCATCGGCTTCACTGGCCATTTTACGTGAAAAAACGGAAAAAGGCTGATGTCCAAAGCTCGAATTTCTAGAAGCGTGTCTTTTTCGGTAATTTTCATCACTAGAGATAATCAAGATTGTTTATATTTGATTGATATCTTCTAAAGACAAGTCTTATATGAAAATTTTAGCATTATTATATCTTGCAATTATCTTTTCATATAATAACTACATATTAGTTGCTCACTGCTCACTAAATATACAATAATTTCCAAGTTTTATTATTTAAACGATTTTGTAAACGTTACTCACCGTTTATTGATAGATATTATTGTTTTTGGTTCGATGTTAATGAAATCTTCTATATTTTTTGTTACTTTGCTTCCAGTTTCAATCACGCTTGCGTAAATATGATCGTAATCTTCGAGCTCACTATTTAATTCAGTTTCGCAACCGCAACAACTTTTTGAAGGATTTTTTGCCGAACAATTTATAAAATCCATTGATTGCTTACATTGTATTATATAATAAAGAAATTAATCAAAGCACAATAAATGTTCCAAGGCTAAAATTATAATAGCAACTCACCATGAAATTGAAGTATAATTAACAATGACATGAAAATGAGCGGATCGCATGAGAACTTCCTACTACTTGAAACTTGTTCATCATAGAATGAGTTAAAAATAACTTTCAAGTATAGGCTGCGAGCCAAACGCGTGCAGCATTTGAGTTAAAACGCGAAATTTTAGCTGGTCAACTCAACATATAAATCGCTTATTGGATTAGATTTTTAAAAATCTATGCACATTTTCTATAAGTGCTCATCAATTCAAACAGAAGGCGAAAGAAAAATATTACAATATAAATGCATATGACAATTAATGAAATGAAATCTGTAATGAATCTTTATAGTTATAAAATATTTAAGTTGGATAAATTATTCTTTCACTGATGAATAAATATTATAAATAACAGAATCGGAGATGCGAAAGCGACAATTATCTCTATTTAAATAAAACGAATCGCAAACTATGATAGTGTAAGAAATACATATTTGGATAGCAAATTTTATTCAATATCCACATAGTGTAAAAATAAGATCGACAATGTACATATTAAAGAGTAAGAGTAAGTAATACATATAAAGGACATATAGATACGACAGAGTGTTTACTATATATTGATTTTAGTTTAAGTATCTTCTAGGACCGTAAGAATACTTAATCAAGCTCTCAAACAGTTTAACAATTATGCGACGTTATGTTGTCGCGTCACCAATTGATGGTGCAATCACGATAATATAATAATAATACAGAATAAAATCGATCATACTTGAGACGAATTAAATAATACGACGTTGAGTGCAACGTCATTTTATTCTCACATGTTTACAAACAATACTTAGAGTTTCTTTATCTTCTTAGAACATTGTTATAGTGATTTCTGAGGCGATTATATCGTTCTCGTAAGGTACACAAATCAACTCGCATTCCCATGACTAGTATTTTAGGTTTAGCCAAACTTATACAATCGTGTGCTGCTATTTTGCACCACTCGCGTGACTCGCTTGCGTTTCTGAAACGTAAAGAAAAATATTAATTCAAAAAAATATTAATATTTTTGTTTTATTGTGCTTAGGATTACATATTTTATTTTTATCCAAGAATAGTATCTTTAAGTTATTGTATTTTCAGTTTGCTTTGAATCGAAGATCTAGTATAACTGAACAAATTACATGTATCGTGAATTTCTTACTTTATGCCTTTATCCGAGGGCCAACTTTGATAAATCCGTTTCGAGATTTACCATTTCTTATATGACTGCCGCTTTTGCTCTTACGATGCTCAAATAAGACATCGTCAGAATCGGTGTCAGATTCTGACAAGATCATCTTATTGTGAGTAGAAACTGTAATAAGAATTGTTACAATTAACGTAATATAGTTAAAGTAACAAATAAGGCCAATAACAATAATTAATAATACAGAATACTGATTATTATTATTTTTTGGCACCAAATTATTGAATAGTAGAAAGGGCGCATACATGTGCTGCTATCATCTTCTGGATCTGGTTGCAGCAAAGAATAACGCGCTGGTTTCTTCTTAGGCCGAAGAGAACGTCTTCTGCCAGCGCATATCCTTTGACATAAGCATACAAGTCCCCAAATAAGCCCGACCCAGCATATGACTAGCGATAGCAATGCTATTATCACATACAGAATACTCCAATCTGAAAGAAACATAATTTAATCCAAATATAATCTTGTAAAGCAACATAATCATTCGAAATATGCTTGTAAATAAAATAACGTACCGCAATTAGAATCTCCATTACCAAAATATTTTTGTATCAAGTTTTGCATCCAAAATGCTTCGCACATACATTGTCTTGTCTCTTGATCACACACGCCATGACCTAAATATGATAGCAACAAAATATATTAATTTGAAGATTCACGTGTATTCTAAAATTTATATATATATATATATATTACGTGTTTCCAATTTTATACCTGAACAATTGTTCTGGCATACAGCGGTGTCGATGTTAGCAACCGACAACTGTAAAAGGCCTGAATCTTGTAGTAACTTTTCTTTCAATCTTTTAACTACTTCTGGACCCGGCAATGTAGTTTTTCCTCCCTTCTTTTCCACGTAGAACACTAAGACAGCTTTTCCGGTATGGGGTTCTGCTCTCAAATTTCGCACGACAATTGAAGCTTCATCTCGTAATAACATTTGTAATTTCATTACTAACGAATTCTTTTGCGAAACTGTCAGCATACTCGCTCCAATATTCAGCGTTAATTCCACCAAGTGCAATAGTTGTGGATCTAAGAAAAGAGAAAGAGGAAATTAATTTTTTTTTTTAAACTACAACGTCTTACGAGAAAAAATAATATTTCTAGTAGATACTTGCCGGATTTCACAATTACCGACACAGTATCTTCACTGTTCAGACCTTGATCATCCGTTACTTTTAGCCGAAAGACATAACGACCAGGAACTATATCTGTTAACTGATTAAGAAAAAACGATATATATACTTTCTGCGATAGATAACTATAAGAATAATAAATATGCATCATTATTAATATAGAATATCGATACAACTGAATTTTGAATTTACCATTAAGACTGGTGATTTATCAGTGTCTTGGACTATGACACCAATCGCGAGACTGGTTTGATCTCTCGTCCATTGCCATTGACCTATCCTTAGATCATCGCTTGATTGTGAGCCATTGATAATTAATGCGCTGATTGGTGCAGTGACAATTTGATCGCCACCGGCGTTCGCTTTCGGAGGTGCATTCTTATCTAAGGAATAAAATTTCTTGTGATATATATTGTATTATGCAACACAAAAGAATTAGAAATAGTACACGATTGCGATAAAGTACATACTTTGTGTTACCTTTACACTGACCGTGTCCGAATCTGCGTTCCCGTTATCATCAACAACGGTCAGTTTGAATACATAATCACCCTTGGTCAATTTTGTAATATTCGTAACTGATTGGTTTGCTGTGGCGAATTTGGCATTGTTAGGCCCACTGTAACACAAATTTAAAATTTAATAAAATAATTTAAACTAGCAGTGGGTATATATGCAACATGAAATAAATATATCAAATGTATCATACCTTACTTGCTCCCATTGATACAAGACGATTTTGATATCATCTTTGCTTTTAGTACCATTTAGAATAGCATGCGTTATTGGCAACGCTATGCTTATATTATTACCTGCATCAGCTATAACAAAAATAATCAATTGAGATTGCATAAAAGACAAAATAGTAAAAATAATCATAAAGTTTACTCTTTATCTCTTTAAACCAAGATTGATAAATTTATTTTAAGAAATAGCACCTATACGCCTACCTTTTGGTGGTTTATTCGTTGGCGGTTTGACGAAAACATGCACTTCCGCTGTGGACGATTGTTCAGAATCATCCGTTACTTTAAGTACGAATGTATACATTCCTTCTTCCAGATTTGATAGTTGCAAGTACGGTGTTCGCGTATTTTGCATATCCACTGCTTTATTCTGATCGGATGGACTTTTCGTCCATTCCCAACTTGCTATTCCTCGATCATCGGTGCTCAAATTACCGTTAAGCGTCAGTGTATTTTGCGGCAGATAAATGATGATGTCTTGTCCTGCGTTCGCGCTAGGAGGATAATCAGTCACTTTTAACACAGTTATATTGGCGCTCGACGAATTTGTAATGTGATTCGAGTCTTCGACCGTTAATCTGAAAAACGTAAAATGAATCAACGTACCAATTACATCGATATTTTTATTAAAGAAGAAATAAGTTTCTCGCGTTAAATGTCAGATAATCATTTGCGGTATAGTGATATAACGTACTAACTTAAACGTATAATTGCCGGCAATAAGATTATCTAATTGGAGCGTGGGTGTATCCACAAGCTTGGGCTGATATCCAATCGGGCCTTGCTGTAATTCCCAGTGATAAGAAATAACGCGATCGTCATCCTTACTATTCGAGCCATCCAAGACTGCACCTGTATTCGGTAGTTTTACAATTTGCGAAGCAGGAGTGATTATTGCAATCGGCGCTTGATTAATACGTTTGGCTGGAATAAAATATCATATGATAATAATCGATATTACTCCTTAAATAAATAAAGAAAATTAAATTATGAGAAGACTTACGTGGTAAAACGCTAACATTAGCATAAGCCTCTCCATAAGCGTTTGGACTGCTTACAGCTACCTTGAAAGTGTATAAACCTTCTGATAAATTACTCAGTTTAACGGTAACACGATTCTGATCCGTCATTGTCCCAGTATGTCCCTCCGGTTGGCTGAGCAGACTCCAAGCATAATTGTAATCTTGATTGCCTTGTTCAGGACGTTCGGGAACGGTATATGCAGACAATGTGACTTCATTTTCTGGCAATCTCACTTCTTTGGAAACTGCCGAGACCAATAATTGTTTCATGGTTGGTTTAATCGATCCATTGGTGTCTTTTACAGTTGGAACTTTTGTCTGTGGTGTTACGCTGAGCTCAGCAACCTCTATTTCGTCCATCATTATACAAATACCTGAAGATATAAGTTAACTTAGAAATACGAATAATACGAAGTTTATTAATTATCGAATAAAACGCACCAGCGATATTACGCTTATACCCTAGTGAACATTGGCAGAGTCCATCATCATTGTCATGCTTTACACAAATTTCATTATCCAGACAATTCATTTGATCTATACAGCTCCTAATGTTGTTCCCCTCGTTAAATACCTGTTCTTGCTCAGCGCCATCGGTACTCAAAGTGCTAAAAACGCATTTTATCATTAAATAATTTATTATTATTATCTGCTTATAAAGAGGCTGGTTATTGCTTCGAACATTTATCTATTCAATTCTCACCCAACAGCATCGTCGCTGACTTGATCTAACAACTCGCTCCACATCTTGTTGGTCTCCACAGGCTTAACCAGTACCATAATTGGTGGATTATTGTTTGCTAGTTCAGGTCTATATAATGGCATGCATATCATGGAATTATTACACTCTATATGATAACATGAATTGTTATGTATAAACGCTACGTTGCATAAGCTGTTCTTGCAACAGCCCATCACGCAATCCTGTATAGACAACTCAGGCTGCAGCGTATATATCCCACTAGTCAGATTTCCACGGGGTAAGTAACTCACGAACAATTGTGGATATAAATCCTTGCATAGTAGTTGCATGTTCCATCTGGCATAAATGCCAATACAGCTTTCGAATAATAATAAGTACAATCCCAGACGATATATCCCAATCATGTTACCTACACGGCAGAGTGAAAAATTATATTTCGTTCAAAAATCAAGGTAACAAAAATCGCCTCTAGCTAATATAATTATAGAAGGAGTGTGAACATAAAGATAGACGATTACAAAAAATGCTGCAACTTCAATTTGTAACAGAGCGTTGTGATGCAAAATGCATTTCGAAATGCCTTTGTAAATGTAAATTAGCCAACGAAGATAAGCATACCAAAGCATACAAAGATATTTTTATTAAATTAAAATTACTTGTAGGAAATAGACATCGCAAGAAGAACTCGCAAAATGTTATAACTTTGTGTCGGAAAGGAGTTACAAACAATCAAGAGAGCCATAAATAATAAATAATAAATAAAAATACTTAATTATATCTAATTATATCTACCTGATTCTCGTCACGCACCGGCAGAAATAAGTACGACCGCTCGTCCGCGTTTAGGCCGAGCAATAAAACCGTCGTTAGGTTACTCTATAATGACACATGTGTCACTTTCAGTGTCTGCCCACGATCGTAAACCGTTTGCGATCTGTTGACGATTATTAGTTGAGCGAATCTTACTTTAAAACGGCCTGCAAACGTGTGCGGCTTATCATATATTAGCAGCATGTTATTATCAAACGGTGGTCTAAACCATACGAGTGATTATCATATTTCCTGTCACGCGCCGTGCCGAAATAACGATCGTGCATAACACCGACGATAAACCGCAATGAGCAACACGATACATGACTGATGTAATTTCACGGATGATCAAAAGTCGTCAATGTATCACTGTGTCAAACGGTTTGGTTCTGGGAGCTGATAACGAAGAAATAAATGCCCGTTTATCTATCTATGATAAAGATACTGAGATAAAGATAATGATAAATTCTTTAATGATCACGATCTGCAATGGCAGATCGTTCCGTTGGTAATGTCACTCCCGACATAATCTCCCGGTCGGTAATACCAGTCGGTGACTCATAGTTCCAGTCAGCTGCAGCGGGATGTCGCTAGTCGTGCGTTCATAGCGGCGCGGCGGCAACGCGCGCAGTGTACTGGCAGCTGTCGCGGGAGACTGTGCGTGTCGCGTCACACGGAAGAGGTACGGATTCGTTTTTCTGTCTTTGTCTGACTCATCTCGCGCGTATTCTCGGCCGGCAGAGTTGACGCGAACGCGACACAGTGAGCCGAGCGAGCGACTGGAGTTCGAGGCGACGTTCTCTCGCATCGACGCGACTGCGTGCGCGCGCGCGCGCGCGCGCACACCGAATCCTTTCTCTCCCGGTGCGTCTCCTCGCTCTCTTTCTCCCTTTCCCATCCCCCTCCCAACTCTTACGCGCCTCTCTCTCCCGTCATGGCTAAGACGTACCGTTACTCACGCGTCGCTCCTACTGCCCATTGATGCCGCCGCCGTCGCGTAACTCGTGCGTGCTCCCTACGTGCATCGCGCGCGTGCAAGGACGCGCGTCATCTCTCATCTCCGTGCGGGCTGCAGGAACGAGGCACGCCGCGCATCCCGGCCGCAGGATCATCACGCTGCAAGGTTAGGTGAGTGAACAGACGATACCTCGATCGCTCGCTTTACTCGCCTCTACCTTGGCTCGGCTCGATCTCTGGAACGGTTGGCCGGTTTCTTTCTCCGGTCTCTTGATTGGACTCGTCATCCAAAGAAGCGCGCTCGAGAATTCAGACGCCTCTGCATCCCTGAATGTCGAGTGTGTTTATTCGTGTGTTTTCGAATACGCGTACTCGTCCTATTCGACCGAGCCGATTCCGAATCGCGCGAGCGATCGACAATAGTAGTAAAGATCGAATAGCAAGATATCGATGCCATCACTCGTTTTCGATATCTCATCCGAGAAAATCCAAAGAGGATCGCACAGTGATCACGTATCGGCCTGATACGTTAATTATTTGTAAAGATGGAGCCGGTTTCTCCACTGCTGGAGAGCGTTCAGCCTTTGCGACTTTCGTTGGATACTCTCGCCTCGGTATCGACAGTGAAACGTTCTCTATCCTCTCAGCTTACTTCTCTGTCATCGCGTGTCAAACGATTATCCGCTACGTGTCCGCGATGAAAAAGCCAATCGTCGTATATCGTCGTTAGCAATTAGCAGCAGTACTGATTCGATTTCCCTTCGGCGAACCTTTCATTCTCGTCCTCCTGTTTACGTTTACGTTTCCTCTCGTTCACGAGTGTCCTCTGATCTAATATCTCCCAATATCTGATTCGAGTGCAATCCCAGTCATTCGCGTTGCTCACCGGAGCGTGCGACGTTTCCATTGGCCTGAACTTGCCATAAAGTTCCGGAAATCCGTTCTCGCGATGCTCCGAAATGCTCATCGACCGTCAATCGCGGAGAGGTATCTCTCCTTTTCGCTCCTTTCGATTCTCGCCTCTCGCAGCGCGGCGCGCGCCGCTTTCGGCGAAGGTGCATGCGAGTTTTCGCTCGTAAACAGATCCGTTCTGCAATACCATAAGAAAAAGAGAGAAAGAGAGAGAAACGGATTAACGATTAAGGCGCACGAGCGTTTCGAGATTCCAACGTGACGGATCTCGCGATCTCGAGACCTCGAGGCGACGATTACATCACGATCGATCGATCGATCTCGGTGTTCGATGCTGCACCTTCGCTCGCGAGTTTGCGACAGCTCCTGCCGCGATTTTTGCTTTTCGGTAAACGATACTCGCGCCCGACCTTCGCCTGCAGCGCTGATCTTATCGGCGAGGATTAAAGACGCTATAAAGACGCGGACTCGGATCGTTTATCAAACTACAACTCGAATTTTAACAGACACATTCGTTAAAGTCAAATTAACGCGACGATAACAGGAAATTTCACTGCTGCGCCTGCGCAGCGGAGTTTTGGATTTATCTAGATGCGAATCGGCCCGATCGGCCAATAGGACAATCGATGCGGCGAATGGCGGTACTCGCAATGCGAAACACTCGTGCGGAATCGCACTAGTCATTCGGCGTATGTTAATTGAATGTGTCATCGGTAATACCATTATCCGATTAAAAGTATAAAGCACATCGCGGGCCCACGTGTCGCGTGATATTCGTCCATCGTTTCGCCGGCGAACCGAGCGAACGGGATGACGAATTCCTCGGTTGAAATTACGAATACCACGAGCATTACGACGGAAGGAACCGTTACGACGTTAGTCGCGTGACAGTCGCCCGATTTTTACGTTTTCAGACGAAACTTGTCTACTTGCGTACAAATTAATTTCTTGCTTTTGACTCGAAGCCTCGATTTCAAGAGCCTGATTTTGCCGAGGCCCGAGATCGGCATTAGACTGCTAAATGTCATTCGAGAATGACACGGAGACCATCTCGTTGATCAATTTTGTCTCTTGTCAATTTTGAATTTTGCACGAGAAGCAAGAAATTAATTTGTATTATATCGGCGCGGTACTCGAGAGACGCGGTGCTCGAGCGGTGCTACGCGCTCTAACCTGGAAGAAGCCATCCCGGCCGAAAATATCCGATTAAGCGAACGCGTCGCGTCGGGAATGCGGCGGAAGACTCTCAAGCGGCCCTTCGGTGAACTATCGCGAACCCGTAAGTGCGCTTATTACGATTAATAAGCGGGTTAATCCGCGATTGTTCGAACGTATGCGTCGCGCACGCCGAGTCGCGCTTCTGGAAGTGTCGTAATCGACATGTTGCGCAATCTTGTCGCGTAACCCTCGTTGCTCATTACGATTCAACGGCCAATTAGCTGTATTCCAATTTTTTATTTATCATTACTCATGTTATCGTTGCGTGGCTATATAATGTTCGTATTATCGCTCATTGTGCCGCAGCTGTGTAACAGTTCCGTTCGCGTTCCGTATTTCGGATCAATATTTATTTGCCTTCGTCTTCCCACGAGCTCCTCCCGTGAACGATTCAACAATATCGAGATGAGATTCTTGGCCGATTGTAGTTCTACTGGCTCTCCTCGGCTGCCGTAAAGCTCTCACGTATTTATTTTAGACACATATGTATCATCGTCTCTCTCTCTGTCTCTCTTTTCTCGGGATTATATTACATTACAACAAGTCCCATGATGTCATTACGGATCACTACTGGTGAATGATAATTCTCGTGAGAAATGTCCCGATAACGCGCGTATCTCTAATCGCGCGTATCGTTTACGCTCGCCGATTATTATTGAAAAAACTCAGCTATTAATAGATACCGTGGCCGTGTTAGTCGTGATGCGATTAATCGAGCGATTTATCGAGATTTTAATACCTCGCTCGCCGCAACTTGACGTGACTTGGCACCACGATATTCTCGGCACGTGTCACGCTCATCGTCTTCGTTTCGCTTTAATCGAAACCGACCGCAGATGAATCGCATTCAGTGGTGCTCGCGATCCACCCCGCTAACCGTCCGCTTATTCTCCTCGCCGATGATCATTTCATCGGCTGGCCACGATTCTGCCGTCTTTCCAGATAACCGACGTGGACGAGCTCTCCGCGCGGGTCGATACGCGCGGGTTGATTACGGCCGGACGAAACGAGTTATTCCACTTCGATCGAAGCAGCCGCCAAAGGATCCTGAATAATGAATCCAGGACCGCGCTCCCATCGAGCGATACATTTAAGCCGATGTATTTAACGGCCGATCGAAAGTTAATGAGAGATCAGCGAAGGCGAATGCGCGAGGCTCCGCGCTCTCTGATCACGTGACGTCATCGAGACTTTTCCTCGCCGCTTTTCCGCGTGCCACTTTTGTGAGTCAAATTCGCGAGCACGCGAAGAAATCTGACCTCCTTGCCCCCGATAATTAAATCCGCGGGGCACGGAGAGCGGGGGAGCGGCGAGGGGAGGGGAGGGGGAGGGGGCTCGCTTTGCATTTCTGCTCCGATATCCGTGCTTCAAGGCTGAACGAGCTTCCTAAATCGACGTCCGCATTAATATGCGTATCGCTCGGGGTAGTTTTAATCCAATTTACATCACGATCTAATTGCCGATCCAATTGTCGACAAACGAAAGCGGTCCCCGCGGTCTCTTTCCTCTTCTTCCTTTTTCGCGTGCATTTTCCCTCGCCGGTGCGCAATCTTACACCGCATTAAGTTACCAAGTTACTATACTTGCGGTGACACTTTAGCGTGAATGAGAATGACACTGGCTCTGCAGGAGTATCATGCGCGATAAATATCGGCTTATCTGCGTGACCGACACGCGACTAGCCGAACTGATAACGGGACCGATGCTGTTACGCCATGGGAAACGTAAACACAGATTATTCTGCATAAATCTAATCTAATTACGGCACATCCGGCCCGGAACCGTGCACATCGCATCGGCAATCCGTACGGAGGTACGGAATCATCAGCAATTAGGAATTCCCATACGGACTCATTACTCGGATCCGCTGCCGCAAACAGACCGCGGACGGAAATTATTTTCAGTTCCGCTCCACTGTTTCTGCCATCCCCCTCCCCYCCCCCCTCTCCTCTCCTCTCCTCTCCTCTCCTCTCCTCGCTTTCGAGCGCGCGCGCGCGAAGTTCGCGGGGATAGCAAGGACGTGCGCGATCCTGAAACTTGTCGCGACATCGATTTCGGATATTTATCTTAGCGAGGCACGCGGCGACGGAAAATTCACCCCCCCCCCCGAGTCCTTTTCTTGCTTTCTTCTTGCGAAGAGCGAAGATCGCAGCCAGCGAGGAGCCGTTAAATCGTGCAATTCCGCAATTATCGCTTTTCCACAATTATCCGCGTGGCGGCGCATGATTTTTACGTCACTTCCGTCGCCGCCAGCTATCGTTCCGCCATTGATTCTTAAATACATCCGAGCGGATCTTCCACTCGGCGTGTCGCGTCGTTCGCAGCTTGCAATTAACATTTACGATTTATTTCTTCCTCCTTTATTCTCGTCTCGTATTTATTATACAATTAACGAGCGAATACGGCGCTCGGTCTCGCTAAGCGCGAAACGCTTTACCGGTTTTTCTTCGCATGCAGCGAATCACACCGTGTGCGAATGGCGCGTAACTATGTTACCGGATCTATTCTCATCGACGTATCGCAATCACCGTTGAATTATAGCCCGCGTTGAATTATCGGCGCGTTTCACTCGCCGTGTTTCGCGCCGCGCGTGCACGTGGAGATGTCTCGTTTCCTCGCCGTCTCATCGCGCGTATCGCGCCGGCCAGCCTTGCTGATTGAGACGACGGCGTTTCGTATCACGCGAACTAATTTATTATTTATGAATGTAGAACGACTCGCTTTTCTCACTTTATCTCCCGCCTTCGCGGGATCTTGTTGAACTTGAAGAAGAATAAATATAAGGATGTTCATCCTGATCTGTGTCCAGGCATGATCTTGTCCTTAGCGAAAAGGCACTGAGAAGGTCCCACAATGTCGATTAATTACGCGATATTTACAGCGCAAGAGAATGTCCTTCGCGTTCTCGATTGCGAGATTGCATGCTTCTCCCGCTGTGCCGATCTTTGATTGGCAACAGCCGGGAATGTAATCATCTTGAATGATTCTCGCCGCCGTGACATTCTGCAAAATGCAGCGGACAGCTCGCTTGATAACCGCGTCGGCTCTCGCATTCGACTCTCGCGGTTGACCGATTCGTCGTGATAAAGCGGCATATCAAAGGAATATTTTTCTCTCTCCGATAACGAGGCTATCGGAGATGACAACTAATTATTATTGCCGTTGTAATCGAGATGCACGAGTAAGCAAATCGACTTAATTGCGCAAAATGCGTGGCGATTATCGTAAGGCTGTTGATCTTCTTAACATTGATCGTTACTAATCGTTACTCGTCAACATCGTAATTGACGGAAATTTTTATTTGCGAAACAGGGTAATCCTACGCGCGTGTATTATCGCAAGCGAGATGAGTCGGCGGCGTTCGTTGCGCGATACGCCGCTCAAATGATATTAATATTAGGTTTACAAATTAATTTCTTGCTTCTCTCGTAAGATTCAAAGTTTATTTATTAAAAGTACAAGAGTTGCACAACTAGAATCCCAAGTTTTACAGCAAGTTTCCTTTTCTGCTCCAGCCGAGTTTGGATTCAGCAGATGCTGCAATTTCTCGTCTTGAAATTTTTCAACTTCAAATTTTGAGCCGGGGTCTTTGTCTTCTGTCTTTGAGGTTAAAGTTTCTTTCGTCTCTTATGCCAGTCGTACGAATTTCAGCGGCGTTCTTTTTTATCTGGAACGCGAAAAGAAGGCAATGCCGAATATGCTTCTTGT
Organism: Eciton burchellii; assembly: GCA_020341155.1. Lineage (NCBI taxonomy): Eukaryota > Metazoa > Arthropoda > Insecta > Hymenoptera > Formicidae > Eciton > Eciton burchellii. The sequence goes on along the minus strand of JAHMML010000027.1, from coordinate 469,247 downwards.
CATGTGTATATCCGTTTTTGGAGGTTATATCGCCGTTATATCCCCGCCCACCCCTTGATGCGGTGTTTCGAAAATCCATGTAGACATCGGCACTTGAAAATCATAAAAGTCATATTCGGCGTCATATTCCAATTCGAAATGTTTCTCTTTTCGAGATCGGCGGATAAAGCAAGAAATTACTTTGTGCACTGTAAATAACGGAAACTCGCCGCGACTGACGTCGCTCGAAGACGCATATCGAAGGGCACATCGTGCCCTTTTTATTTGCATAGATATTCGTCTATAGAAAGGAGAAGGTTGCACGAGCAAAAGTTTCGCGGTCGAGCCCTCGCAATTATGTCACGCGCCATTACGTCGTCGGCTATTATTCGCTATTATGGCGTTATGCATATTGTTTATTCAAACGGTAACTCTGACGTAACGGTGCCGCCTCACGTTCGCTCGTTCTCTCTCTCTCTCTCTCTCTCTCTCTCTCTCTCTCTCTCTCTCTCTCTCTCTCTCTCTCTCTCTTTCTCTCGCTTCTCTCGCTAAACTAATAACCAACGGGAAAAAAATTCGCCGTTACGAATTCCTTAGTGCCGGTAAATTGTAATTACTCGCGAAATCGGGTTAATTGCCGCTTAATTGCCATTTGTACCGTTTTCGCATACAGTTTATACAATCGTGTATCCTTAAGCCTGGATCAGATTACGGGACGCTGAAACTGCGATTTGGGTATTCGATCGCTCGAAATCTGGATTATCTGGATCCGCGTTAATTTCCAATCTCCGATGTCACCGATTCAGGCTTCGCGATACACGCTACTCGAAGACTGGACACGCACGTTCGTGTGTGTTTCGCGTGTTGCACGCGTTTGCTGCGATATCTCTAATCGTAGAGTTTGTCGAAAAATAGAAAAGTATCGTATCTTGAAAAATCTTGTCGCATCCCGTCGAAAGGTACTCTCGCGAGTACAACGCGTCGTCCCGATCGGCTGAGATCGTAGAAATGGCGCGCATCTTGGAAAGCTTAGCCGTTTCTTCTCTCCCGTCCGTCACTTTTACACAAATTTCGCAATGGATTTAGGCACTTGTTTCTTATAGCTCCTCGGCCTTCAAATTATCTCGCGTCGTGATTCCCCCAGTGATTCCACTCGCGCTCGCACAACGCGAGAGGAGAACGAAAGATCGCAATGCCATTTTCCATCCCTTATTTCAAGCTGGACAAAATATATCCCTCATCTTCCCTCGTGCGTGTTTGCGACCTCCGATCGGAGGTCGCAAACACGCAGCAGAACAGTTCCGCTCCGGAATTTCCCGGAGACCCGCTCGAGATTCCTATTGCACGCTATTGTGCCCCAATTCGCTCCCGATCGACCGGGAGAACATAACCTCGATCACTCGCCTTACCTCTCACCCTCTCCCTCGCCCCTCGCCCCCTCCCCCGGTCAAGGATCAGTCTCGACAGCTCGGAAACGACGACTTTCACCGGCGCTTCCGCGTCAGGATTGACCTTGGTTTATCGACAGCTATCGCCCGCAGCCCACGAGACGGCTATGGGATTCCAGCCTGATGTCCGTGGCGTTTCACCGTTGGATCGATCTTCATGGTTGCGAATTCACGGCCGAGAAGCGGTTGCCCTTCCGTTCCTTAGACGTAGCCGTCAGCCTCCAATTTTAGGGCGGCCTCGTAAGAGGGTAGGTCTTGATCGTCCCTCGGGACCTCCTCCTGCTTGTTGATCTTGTTGGCCTCCGATTCGTTGGGCAAACCGCTCGCCGGGCTCGAGATGATGCCGCCGGGATCATCGGATTCGTCCTTCTTGTCGATCGGTGACGGCAACGAATGCAGGTCGAAGATCAGACTCTCGTAAGCCGGCGGCGGGCCCGAGGTCACCGGACACATGCGAACCGGGGGAAGAGGCAAGGGCGCTCCCTCTTCCTGATGGCCTTGATTTCCCGCCGATCTCTCCAGGCATTGCTGCAAACGGGAGCGAAATCGTTTAAGACTTGCAAGACAAAGCGCCATGAGGAAAGAAACGAGAAGGTAAAATCGGATGCAAAGTGCAAAGTCGCATTGAGATTATCATTCGATTATTTATTCATTGCAGGCATCATCAGCCGCGCGATAATTCCGGCCTGACAGATGCAGTATCTGGGATCTCGATCATTCATCATCTCGTTAGGTCATCTTTTGACATTTTCCCTCATCACGTGACGTGTCGCGTGTTATTTCACTTTGCGTTTTATTCCCTCGCGCGTTATCGCAGGGGCCAACCCTGAGGTGACATACAATGACGTACAATTCCGGACGTGGAAATTTTCGTGCCAGGAAGGCGTGGTTCCGAGATACGCGAACTTTTTATTCCATCGCGTGCACGGGCGAGCGATCGCGCGAAAAAATCGCTAGATGGAACGATCGCTGGATTCGCGATGATTTCAGAGCACCGTCGATCCCATTTACAAGCGAATTCACGGCGTGACGTTCGAATGACACATTTCCCGTTCGGGAAATCCTAAATTTATTAACTTTTATTCATTCCAAATTCCTTTCGCATGAATCTACCGAAGATCCCGGCGGAAGCGCGATGGTCGTAAAGTCCCATCAAGAATTCAGGCGGTTCTCGACTTCGAAAAACGCTCCTGGTTAATAATTTCGCTCACCATGGCATGCGCGTCCATAGTGAAGACCTCCAAGCTGTGAACGTCCGGCTCGGCTCTCCAGTACTGCGAGTACTCCTGCGGCCGGTGCTTCCGGACGTTCTTGTGGCAGCAGTAGCATATGAGCACCACCATCATGATCACACCGCTGATCATGGCGCTAAAAGCGAACCAATATAGACGATGTTTAGACGGTGCTTTTCGTGCGAGCGTGCCCGAGGAAGAGAGAGAGAGAGAGAGAGAGAGAGAGAGAGAGAGAGAGAGAGAGAGAGAGAGAGAAAGACGCGCTGCGACAGCGCGTAGGTGGCCGATGGAGAAGTGCCAAGGTGCGCGATTCTCATGGGAGGAGAAATTTTTAAGCACGTTACGAATTTTTCAATTCGGCCGCTTTCGACATCTGCGGATACTACCGCGGATCTTGGCGATTGCGGCAACCGATTGCGGAGGAGAGGGTGTCTTTTTCATTTCGGAGACCCGGAGATCCTAATCGCGACGAACGACTGGAAGAGACAAAAGGGATTCTCTTATCTTTCGATATACGCGATGCCTCTTCTGGCTTTTCATGTTTCTCTCTTCTTGCTCTTCTTTCTCTCGTCGGATGGTCAAATGCGGTTCACTGAACGTTCCTCTCGTTTAACAAATTATTCTCGCATTTTCGTGACCGCGCAATAACGCGAAGAAGAAAATCCTGCGATCCGCTTTGTCGAGTGACATTCTGTGGAGCGTTATGATTCAACATTATCACTCAGTGTTATCTTCTTCCGCAGAGGAGGTTGCATAGAGTTAATCAATCGTGAAGCGCATTAATATTGAAACACGCCGAGTGAAACCGTCCGCTCTTCTGTCGGAGCTGGCACGTTTCCTCTGTACATTCATTGAATCCTTTGTGTCATCTTGCCGAGTTGAAATAAAGCTCGAATAGCGCCATTGAATTCCTAATCACCGTCTATTTAGCAAATTAGCTATTAGCATTTATGAAACTCTATGAACACGCGTCGATTCGGTACCGCGAACCGCGGTTGAATATCAAAAGCGAGCACGGTAATAGCGCCAAGAATGACAGCACCTTGCTTGGGGGAGAAAGGGAGTAAGACAGAGAGAGAGGGAGATTGTGCTAGCCGTGAGTTACCTTCCGTTTATATCGGCGTGCGGTGTAATTAGCATACGCGATTGGCATAAACGCTGCTGGTCGGTCCGGCGCGATCGCTACTCACCCACCAAGAAGAATGTTAACGTTGCCATGTAGATCGGCATCAAAGCGGCCGCCCTTGCTGTCTGACGACGATGATGATGATGAACCGTTGTGCTCCGGCGAGACGCTGGTCGTGTCGCCGGAAGTGTTACCGTTGTGATGGATGAGGACTCTCTGCGCCGTGGTCATCACCGTGACCTTCTGCATCTTGTTTCCGCCCTTTTACGGCCTTGCGCCTCGACGCCGATCCCGGTCGCGCCTTCTCCCGATCCCAGCGGCGAGCACCACCATCGAAAGCGCCGCTAGTTAGCGCCACTTGTCGAATCGGTCGTTCCCCCGGGCAGAAGGTCCCCCTTCGAGGAGAAGGTTCTTCCGTCCTCGGCGCGATGAGAGAACAATAGGCGACACAGCACGTGCTGCGTTGATCGCGATTATTGCGCGCGTGCGGCCGCTTACTTCGCGCTCCGGAAGCTCGATAAGATCGCAAGAGAATAATTCGCGGGCGCTCCGAGATCGCGCGATGAAGATTCCATCGTTTCCATCCCGGAGATGCCCCTGAAGAAGCCTGCCGGCTGCTCGCTTCTATCCGCCTCTCCGAACCCTGAGGATCGACTTTGCGCCACGATCGATCCGACAGGCCGGCCTGAAACATCGTCGTCGTCTTATTGTTCTCACGGTCCGATGGTCCTCTGTCGATTCAATCGTTTTAAAATGCGATTCTTAAAATTGTTATCGGTGCTACAAGCTGTCGATTAAAAATCCCTTACATTAATCCCGAATCAGATCGGAGGATCAGAGGATCAGAGATTCGAAGCAAGCGAGATGCCGGCTCCGATGATTCCTCCCCGATCGATGATCCGTTCATAGTGGTTACCGTTAAATCGGGACACTTTTACACCGTTTCCGTTATTCTGGCTACTAGAAGCCAGGACGACAACGCGATTACGCGGCGCGTCTCCTATCTCGTTACGGAATCGCGCGGCATCGCGGCGCGATTCGCCCGGAATTCCAACGCTCCAAATTCAATTTCCCATTGTGCTCACGTGTTGCTGGGACACCCTCGCGATCGCACGGCTTCACGGATTCCCATCAACGGGTGCTCGCGCGCGAGCGCGCACGGTCTCGTCGTTCCTCATGAATTACGGCTGATTCTCTCCGCTGATTCCCTGGACTCACGTTGTCTCGTCGCAACGTGTCTATTCGCGATCTGCGAATTAATAACGTAGCTGTACCTATTTCAAAAGCGATTCGCTTTTTGATACGATCCCAAGCGAGAAAGCCAGCTTTCATGTGTGTCTCGGTAGCTATCTCTCTCACGTGTCCCTTGTCTGTCTTCAAGCTGATCGTCGAAGGGATTTATTTCCAGAGTTCGGACAACGAGATGTCGCTTAGGCTGAACTATCTTCGATCGAATCATCGATTATGCGGCACAGGAAAGCTACAGAATGCTCTGCTTCGTGCGAATTTCAAATCCCAATAAATTTCGTCAGCCTTTATCTCAACAGCGCGAGCCATTTCAATAGCCCGTGCTTGATGAAAAAACAAATAACACCGACAATTTTCGTTTGTTGTTTATGTTTGACCATCCCGCAGCGATGATTGAACAAGCAAATATTGTCCGAGGGAGGATAGTCTCGGGAGTCCTGTCACTACTGTCGAGACTATGATCGATACCAATTTCGAGGCGCCTGCCGTGATGGTTAATTATCTAGAATAATCTACATGCTGATGATTCGTTATATCGCGGCTGTAAAGAATCGATAGCTGACGCGAGCATGGATGCGCGACGGGAGAAATCGAGAGGAAAGGTTTTCCTCTCAAACTCCCAAAGAACTCTCCTTGAATGAATGACCTTCTAAATGAGAAAGGTCACAGTTTTTCATCTATTCTCTGACGAACGAGACATAAGAATTAATAATAATTAATTCCCTGAATTAATTCGCCGTCGTTGCTAATTATCGCATTTTGTCATCGATGCAATGTCACCCGCGACAGTTTACATCGCTATAACATCCGTAATACGAATCAACCCTGTGCTCGAGACCTAATTCGAGTCGCGCCGGAATATCGATTCGCAGTAACTTTAAACTCGTGCTGTCTCCCTATAAATGCGTCTTACACGCGCGCTTCCTCGTCGGAATAACACGCGTACTTTTCGTATTTTTACATATTTCAGAGAGAGAGAGAGAGAGAGAGAGAGAGAGAGAGAGAGAGAGAGAGAGAGAGAGAGAGAGAGAGAGAGAGTAGGGGACAGGAGAAAAGAGGCAGGGGTTGTCTTCCGTGCTGGCGTAATGGCGTGGAAGACCCGCAGCCTCTGTCTCGCTCTCATTCTCATGTGCGCTCCCCTTTTCTCTTTCTCCGCGGTCTCCGCTCGGTCTCGCGGATTAACGCAATCGCAAACCGGATGTAGTGAACCACCGCAGAGCGGGGGAGGAGGAGGGGGGGGGCGGGGAGGGATTTGCCGCCTCGCGCGTATTCATCATTGATAAAATTGCAATTGCAATTTCACATGCTCGATTAACGCCCGGCGAAGAATATCGCTGCCGCCGTTGCGTATTCATTGCTCAAATAATCTCGCGGTGCGCCGCGGTACAAGTTAATTTCTTGCTCTCGAGTCGAATCGAGCATCGATGGTGGCTCTACTGGCTCGAAGCCGTCAATTTTCTACCGTGCTCAACCGCCCGGTGAATGCTGCTCAAGGTCACCGGGAATGACTACTTGATCGATTAAGGTCTTTCCTGTGTCTCTGTGCTTTATGAGGAAAGCCTGGGCTTCAAAGGGAAAGCAAGAAATTAAGTTGTGCGCCCAATATCCCTCCCTTGGTTGATGATCTCGCTTTCGCGGATCGATGCGTGCGAGATATCGCGAGATATCGAATGAGACGGCGGGGATGTTCAAAGTTTGAAAAAATCCATTGGAGCGTGCAGTCTCGCATCGACTTAACTGCCATCTACCTCGCACGCTGTCGAGCGTATCGAATGCTCGTTTCATGTTTTGCGCTATCAAGCTCGATTATGTCACATCAACGCGCGGTGGAAATCACTTTATCGGGAAAGATAGGCGCTAAATTACGGCGCTTAGGTAGTGCGTTCTCGATAACGAATACCGTCTGTACCGCGTCGTGCGCGTCCTTTCGTGTCACACCTTGATCGATAACGGCTATTAGAGGCACAGACGACGAGACGTCGTAACCATCGGCGTTTGCTGAATTTTGAGCGATTCCTCGGCATCTAGATCAATACCGCGTGCGAAAACGCGCCGCGTCATACTCGGAGATTGGAGATTGCCAGTCATTCTCCATTCGCTTCTATAATGGAAATGTGTGTATTGCAGGTTCGCTCCGATGAAGGACGTTAGATGAGGGAGCTCGCGAGATCGCCTGGATCGCAGGTAAAGCTACAGAGACACAATGGAATCGCGAATCGCATCGAGCACGCGCGCTGTCTTCTAACCGTGAAAATCATCGGCAGGAAATCGGCAGAAAATCGCCGCGGATAGATTTGTTTTCTTGATTTATTTTCTTGATTTATTTCCTTGATTCACGATTCAATCGGGAATGGCTATTCGTCATGGCGAGTATCACATATTTTTGCTCACATGCGCTTACTCGTGTTATAAAGTCGATGGAGCAAATTGACGGAAGATGATTGATCGCTATTGCATTAATGTTCCAATGCGCGTTTCGTACATTTCCGGTCCGGCTCGCTTCGGGAATTTTTTCCTCTCGATAACAAAACTAATTGATGGCTCGATAGAGCATTCAATGGTCGCGCGATTAGGTCTAATAATAGCCCAGTGTTATCCACGTATCGACCTAATCAACCGTTATGGCGATCCATCTTCCGCCTCGTTCCTAGCCGTCGACCATTCCGGCCGCGCATTTAAACTAATCAACCACCCGTGCACCTGCTTGATTATACGAGGAGGTCGCAACGGCACATGACGTCCCACTAATCTCATTTAGAGCCCCCGCGATCATGCAAACGCGCCTTACATCGAAGCGGCGTTTACTAGAAATACTCTAGAAATCCAGAAACTTGCACCGTTGCGTTGCACCGTTTTCACACTTTCGCGTCTTTTATACTTTGCTACTCGTGAGTAGCTGGTAGCTTCGTCGGGTACGCTGTTGTCTGCTACCTTTTGGGTCGCTACCTTCGCGTACCTTCGATCTTTGTCGACTGCGCTTATCCGCGATATCTCAGATAATTGAGGATCCTTGTTGGAACCGCCGATACATCAAAGAGTTCCTAGTTACCTAGTTACCTAGTTACTTTCTCAATTTCTCGCTGTTGCAAGTATCAACGTCACACGTACGAGTGTTTCAATGAAGCTCGCTCGCGCTCTGATCGACGGCCTTGGCTCACATCGGTTCTACTTGAACCGAGCAGCTTCAACGTGCGAGCGTGTTCTCACGGCACGATTACGCCGCCGTTTTGTCATCAGTGCGCGTGCACGTGTGCGCGATAATCTTTTTTCAGGAGTCCCGATTGAGGGAGCCCAGGGTCGTCGAAATTCCCCTGAAATTCCCCGCGATAATCTGTCGTCATCGAACGGCGATAACGCGGAGGACGTTTCTCGCTATCTCTTAGACCTTAGATCCGTATCGCGTCTTTCCTACGTTCCCGCGCGATTAATTTAACGCGTGTGCGTGCATCAGAGACACGACGGATATCGCGAGGATCGTCGCATTTCGTCGATCGCGCTCAGGCTGATCCCGAAGCGTTCCACGCTTCTCCGTGCATTCAGGAATGCACGCCCCGAACTCTTGTTAATCGTGGAACATTCGCAACGCATCCGTGCTTCTGATCCACTTGTCCGGGCCTCCTTCTTCGCGCCGTTCCTTCTTGCGCTCCTGTTGCACATCGTAATGCAATAAGACGGATTCTCAAAGCTATCCGGGACTCGCATTTGAATCCTGCGCGCGATGTTCGAGGAGCATCAGCGCGCGGATCTCGTTACTCGGAACTTTGCTTATTTGTGTCACGCAGGTATCTGAATAGCGATAACGGTAATCGGAAACGGATAACAACACGCCGTTTGCCAATTGCGAGCGAAGTACGATTGCATACGATGGAGCATCCGCGTCCAGTCCAGTTCAACGAACGACTAGTTGTCCAAATCTTGCGCTTCGCGTTGCCGTGATATTTTCATCTATCTTTCCCTTTCCCTTTCGCTCGCTCTCTCGCTCTCTGTCTATTTTCATGCCTCCTCCTCGCCTTCGACTCGTGGAATTTCAGAAACGGTCACAACGTGACCGTTTATGTACATCAGCATCGACAACGGTCCGCCGCTTCGAGCAACGGGATCCTCTCAACGATCCAGCATTTAGCAATTCCAATAAATAACGAATTCCGACTTTTGCGACTTCTGCAAGGCCGATGGATCTCTCGAATTATTCACCGGGATGTATCATCAGGCACTACGGAGCAAAGCGGTAAGCGTTTTCTCTTCGATCGTATGAGTTCTCCGCGACTTTCTCGAATCTCGTTCCCCGTTCGATATCGCCCGGCGATTCGTCTCGCTTGCGGACGCACCGCGAAGACAACGTCGCGACGACGACGTCGCGACGTCGCACTTCCGCCGCCACAGCTGATGGGATCGATGTCGAAGCTAAAACATTGCTAGCTATCGCGTAACGTTAGCCGTCAGCGTCGTCGGATCTTTTCTTATCTACGTACGTTGCGTATGTTACGTATAAATATAACTCGGAACGGGAATATAATTCAAGACGAGCGCGCGTGCCTCTCACTGGCTCTTTCTCTCGCACGGCGATCAGGACTCTGCCTGCGCTTTTAATTATCCTCGTAATTCCTCGTTTCTGCCTTCGTTCCTTCCTTCGTTTCTCTAAAAACAATCATTCATCTTGCGCGTGTCGCAATCGCAATCGCCTATCTCGGCCTATTTAATGAGAATCGTGCTTTATGCCGCAACGGCTCTCCCGAAACGTAAACCGCGCGATATTTCTCTCTCTCTCTCTCTCTCTCTCTCTCTCTCTCTCTCTCTCTCTCTCTCTCTCTGTCTTTCATGAATTCACGAGGCAGATCCGCGGCAGGAAATAATCAGTGATAAGATCGCGAGTCTCGCGAAGCGCGATTTAATGCAACAAATTCCGCGAAAGCCCGCGGAAAGCCGCTCGCGAGGAGGCAAAACCCGCCGCCGGCGTGCAAGCGCGAGATAGATTAAGTCGTCACGCGGTTTTGCAATTTCTGGAGAACTCCTCAGGGTTCCTTCCAGGGAAACTGTCTTCTTGCCCCTCGAGGGGCTCCTCGCTCGCTCGATTTTAACGGCAATTAAACGTCGTGCCTGGGAAGTTTCTTTCCGCGCGCGGGCGCGGAAGAAAGCGCTCGCGGATTCGAATCCCGGATGCGGATCGGATACTGATCCACGCTTCCGGGACTCGAGGTCCTTTCGGAGGATCCTTCAAGTTCGCGATTTCGGAAAAACGCGAATGAAGCCTGCGGAAAAACTGCGGGAAAACGTGTCTCCGCTGTCTGCAATTCGCTAATTGCACCTGTCGCAACGTCCCAATTAACTCCTCGATTAACGTCACGAAAATGTGGCCCGAGTGAGCGGCAATGACTCGCACGAATTCTCGATTCCTCGACGCATCGTCGATAATTGCCAAAGCAGTCGAGCAATCGAGATTGCTCGTCGTTGACGCTCCGTTGGCTGTGTCCACACTTGGAACGCGCTTTTCAAGCACGAACGATTTCAGGAATTTTATTTATCTTGTATGGATTAAGATCGTGATGAGCGATGCGCGTCTTCCGGCTCGAAAGTCTCGATGAGTTCCACGAGACGCGAGATTAGGACGACAGCGCGCCGAAAATTCGAATAGAAAGTGCTGGCTGCACTACCGCGCACGAAATTCCGTGAAATCGGCGTTTTAATGCCATTTCCAATATCCGAGTCGTCCGACGTAATCCTAGCTATATTTGCTTCATCGCTTTTAATCGGCGCTCTTAATTAAAGCGATTAGCCGAGAGATGGATCAGATTACCTTGAATTAATTTAGCGCGGAGCTTGACGAGCACGTCCCCGGCTTAACTCGAGTCTTTGTTGTCGATGACGATACGTCGCGTCGTCTGGAAGCGAGCCTTTCGTCCATCAAGCTGATCAAGATAGATTTATCGATCGCGCTTTGAAATTTCGAAGTACCTTCGATCAGCGAACGCGGTCGCTGCAATATCGCGTGGCTTCGATTCCCCTTCGATTCGATTTTTGACGGATCTCATCGAGCGGAGAGAATTCTCAGCGAGCATTCCGAGCTTGCAGGCTCAATCTTGATGCACGCGAAATCGTCGCGCCGTTATCGAAACGCGCTCTCGCGCTCGGCGGCTGGAATCGATTCGCCGCCGTTATGAAATCGAATCTTCGCGCTTCGAGCATCCAGATGCAGAATCGAGACGGCTGTTAGCGCGTTAAATCGCGAAAGTTGTTCCTCTCACTCGCTCGGCATCCGATTCATCGGTTCATCGATAGAGCCATTCTCCGTCCATTTATCTAAAAAAATCGCATCGCTGCGATCTTGATCAGCTGACTTTTTGAATGACATCCAATAAAAAGCCGAGCCACGATCCGGAAAATTGCGGCAGATAATATCCGAGGCATTAAACATTGGCACAGATATAAGACGCGGATTTATCCGATTTTTTTACATATTTTCGATAAGCATACCGAATGATGAAGAATAAACACCATCGCACGAAATTATAAAGCGAGAATGCTAAAATGACACCGAAGAAACGATATCCCGATTTATAGGTACACATAAGATCGATATATAAAGCCGCGCAAATTATCTCAGGAAGAGGAAGAGAAAAAGTTGACGAGCAATTGAAGATTTGCTCAAACGACGGTATTATCCAGATCCAGCTGAGCGTACAAGCCTCGTTGCCTGAAGAGGAATCCGTGATAGAATCTCAGATGTCAGAAAATTAAATAAAAAGCTAATGAAAGATAACCATTAATTAAAGCTGGATCGATTATGTGTCATGATTTAGATGCGACATTTTTAGCATTTTTCGTTCGCTTTACGAAACGCTCCATAACTCTACACATGAATGTTTTGTTGGTAACGGACGCATCGGACGTCCTCGACCGCGCGAAACCACGTCGGCCTTTTTCCCCATTTCGTATCGAGCGCCTCGACCTCGCGCGCCCCGAAGCCGACCCGAGGTCGATCGCGGGATAATGCTCCGGGAATTTCCGCCGTGGAAGGCGGATGGGTGGGTGGGTGGGTGGGGGGGGGGGAGCGCGCGCGGGTTAACCGCGATGCAGTCGTGATCGTAACGATCGTAACGTCGAGAGCACTCGGATAAGTATCGAAGTATTTAGGATATCGATCCTGACGCGTCACGTGACGCGTCTCGCGAGAGGAAAGGCGATCGCGGCGGTTTGTGGGCCGTTGTTCCGCAACGGAACGGTATTTCGCACGGAAATCCGTGTTCTTTCCTTTCCCCGGATTGGTCGAAGGAGGGAGACCCTATGCAGGATCGATTCGAACGCTCTGACTCGATTATCGTGTACGATCGAACATTACGATTCTCGTAAGTGGGCGTGATGATGAGGGAGAAACGGGGCTTCGTTAACGATCGCGACGTCTTTGGCATTCGCATGATGGAGTCCGGTGGAATTGATCCTCCATGTAATCGCGGAAACGACCATTGTACGATTTTCCTTCGGATCGGCATACACGCGAGCTGAAAATATCGCGCGCTTCCGAGCGATTTGATGCGCGTTACTGCCGCGAGCTTCTCGATTGAAGCTAATACGGAAGCGGCTTTGTTCGTTTCGTGCGTAACGCGACACGTATATATATATATATCCGGCGAATATTACCTGACTATTTTTTTGTTATTCATGCAGGGAATCATTTGCGAACAAGTTCCTCTATAAGAGGAAGACGGGAGACTATTTTTGCTTTGGATCGTTGTTGGCGAACATCACGCACTCTCGCTGTCTTCTCATTGTTCATCCGCCGGGAAATTCGTGGATTACTTAGGTTTGTTCTGCATTCAGCAGAAGACTCAGAGATTACAATACAGAATTAATAATCAGATAATCTGAATTTATCTCGCTCAATGTTTCATTTCGCTCGATTCCTCTCAAACTCGACCGCCGTTTGCGTCGCCGTTTCTCCTCCCCGCTTTAGATCCATGTCTTTAATTAAATCGGGCGCAATGGCGAGGTTGGATACAATCTCGCTCGTTTCACAGCCGTTTCACGCACCTCTCGGTCCATCTTAAAGCTTAATCGCGCTTTCTTCTTGTCTCGCGCCGTTTATGCTCGTTTATGCGCGAATCCTCGCTCCGACTTCTCGCCGCGATCCTTCCGCTCTCGCTAACGCCTTCGCCAGTTCGCTCCGTCAGAGGGCGCCACCTCCGAGCGACGCTGCACATCCGGATCACGCCGATCGTACGATTCGATCTCGCTCGGCGGCGCTTTCAGCTGGTCCCTCGGTTTTACGCGCGTCCGTAATTAAACGCCGACAAGGCGGCGCTATCGCGACAGAATTTATCGCGGCGTCGCTTTTCACGACTTGCCGCGGCGAATTTTACGCCGCGATACAGCGAGTAATCACCGTCGCGCGTCACTGTGACCGCGAATCGTCACGACTTTAGCGCAACAACACGCGAGGAGACGTTGAAGTATCCCGATGACGACGCCGGGGTACGACGACGTGCGACAGCATATCATTTTAAGCGTTCCGCGACGGAAGGAAAATGACGGACCGATATCGGCGCGATGCCGGCCCGTTTACGAGGCGCGAGCAATAATTTCAGATTCGATGACTGGTTCGCGGATAATCATTTCCGCGCGGCTCGTCGTGTCGCGCGATAGCGAGCGTTTCTCGCATCGCGTCGTTATCGCTCGGCGAGGCCGCAGAGTGCACGCGCGATCGTTTATCCCCTCGCGATCGGCAGAAGAGAGACGGAACGATCGGCCGCGAACTTTCCAGCTATCGACTCTCGTTACCATCGAACTTGGGGCTTCGGTGACCTCCCGGTGACCCATCGAGTCGGTTCGCTGGTTGATCAAAAGGACGGAACACGCGCGTTCGACAAACTGTTTACGTTCGATCAAAGCGTAATTTAATCGGGCGAATTGGCGCGACCCGCGGCGCTCTTTCCCCTCCGTCCCTGAATATTAATAGCGACGCCTCGCTAGCGTACAAAACGTGACCTTTGTCGCAACGCAACGCGGGACTGTCCGAAGCGCGTCCGCTCGGAATCGTTCCGCGAATATTTCACCGACCGCTTGCCCTCAGGACGGGTTGCAAAAGTGATCCGCCCCATGTCCCTTCGCGAGGGTAAAACTCGCGCTGGATCTCCGCCAGTTTGAACCCGCGATCTCTCCGAGACAACTATCGAGAAAGCAGCTTCGACTCACCTCTCGAGCAGCTAATCGATCTAGTCTTTCCTCAGCTCTAGGGTAATCTCTCGCGAGTCCGAGCTGATCGCACTCTCGATTACATCCGGGCTTAGAGTCCCGTCGATCCTTTAATTACCGAGGGACCGAGACCGTTCCCTCCGCAAGGTGCAAACGGTGCCTGGTCGATCGCAGTCGACGACGGCCGTCGCGAGCACGAGTCGCGAGTTCCGCTCCTTCGGCGCGATCGATGACAATCCTGGCGGCCGGTGTCCGTCCGTCCGTCCGCCCGTCCGGCTTCCCGATGGCGACGCCGCGGCGTCGACGCACGTCGACGATGACGGCGGCGACGTTGCCTCGCTCGCGGGCGGATCACCCCGGTCGGTCGGTCGGTCGTCCGTCCTTAGTACCGTTTGGCCGGAGACTATCGGTGGCGGTCATGACACGCGCGTTGCCTGGCTACGCCACGCGACTCGCTAGGCATGGCATTTCGGTACAGTTGACGTGTGCCGGGGGCACGAACGACGCCGACGCCGACGCCGGCGCTCCCACTTCCACCCTCGTCGCTCGAGGCCGCGTTGCGTCTCTTCGACCACCTTGTATCCTCTTTCGCTCTCTCTCTCTCTCTCTCTCTCTCTTCCTTCCTTTCTCATGAGCAACCACGGAACCATCCACCCTCGCTGCAGCTCTCCTTCTCCTCGCAACCCTCGTAAGCAAGTGCGCGGGTCCTCCGTGCGGCCTCCATGCAGCGGGCAGCAGTGGTAGTCGTCAAGCCGGGGGTGGTCACCTGAAGCGCGCGGGGGTGAATTTCGGCCAGCAGGGTAGTACGCGCTTCGTCGGCGATAGCAACGACGGCAAGGTGGTGGTAGCGCGGTGCGGCGTGGACGGTGGCCGAGAGACCGGCGGTCTCTCGCCGCGTTGCTACCACGCGTAGCGCGTCTCCGAGAAGCATCGCGTGCGCGCGCGCGCGCGCGCCAAGCTCCGAGTGATCTCTGAAGCGCGATCATCTCCGTTGGCGGAAGATCGAAGATGGTCCTGCGCGGCCGGTCGGTCTGCGTGTGCTGGCAGTGCGGGCGATACGCATCCGCGTCCTTCAGGTTCTCGTGTGTCGTGCCGATGATCGAGCTTGTTTGCCGTTTCGGAGAGTGAGATCCGTCACGGTTGAAGAGGTCGCGAGATAAGCGAGCGTGACCACGAGCGAGATAACGATCCGGTGTTCCGTTCGTCGCTGCTCTCGCCTCATGACGAAGCGATTCTCTCGCTGCCTTACTTCCGTTCTTGATTCCATCTCATCCGAATGTTCGAACGTATTCGCGATGACCAACTGGTTTCACGTGGGCAGCCTTGAAATTTTAAAATAGCATTGGAGTACGCAAAACGCGGCAAAACAGCTCGCGGTGTTGTCGACGCGCGAATTGCCCGGCCGATCTTCCGAAAGATCCAATTCTTCTTCTTCGTGATGCGAAATATCATTCGCCGCTGCCTGCGATCGATCTTCCCAAGCTCCGCGCGTACCGCTCACCGTTTCGCTCGCTGCAGGCGAGCTTCGTGCGCGAATGTCATTAGAGCTAGCCGAATGCAAAACACGTCGGTTATGCAGCAGGAATGAAAAATAGCAGCAGCGCGCAGAGGAAAGACCTGGTCGCCGGTTTTCTTATAACCGTGCTCGGTTTACGATGGAATAAATTAGCATACGGGATATAGCGCGGCTGGCAGGATCAAGATGCCTATTCAGGCCCAAGGTGCCTATTCCCGGAGCTAAGATCGCGGAGGTGCCAAGTGTTGTCAAGTGTAGTAATCAGAACGCGGGACCGTCTAGACCGCGGAACATTTCGGGAGCTGAACCGGCTAAGCTTAGACGTCCCCCCTAGGCGTCCAAGGTGTATTTCTGGGCGATTCGACAGGTGGCCCTTAGACGCCGCGATATCGCTCATGGCCGCGACAACTTTGCCGCGTCGCGTCTCGGGATGCTCTCGGCCACGTGTCGATCCGCCAAGCGGATTCAGCGGAATGGCTGAAGACCATTCGCAGCTTTCGCCAAAGACCTCGCGCGGAAGAGAGACGCTCGATCGATGGAAGATCGGCTGCGATCCTTGGACGTCTGATCTTTTATCTCTTCGTCCCTCGACGAAGCCGGCTCTTTTCTAATCGACGTCGAGTCGTCGCGACTTTCTTCCGCGCAGCGCTGCATCGTATGCAGCGATTCATCGCGGCCGCGCGATAAATCTAGATCGCAACGTCGGATATACTTCTCGACAGATCCTATCGCGAGGTTTGAAGGTCCTGCTTCCCCGATGGGAATATAACGTGATATCGGAAAGGCCGGCGGGTCTGCCGGGTCTCTTCCCGCGAATCCACGTGGGATCATAAAACACGGACGCGAGCGCCTTTACGCCCGAGACACTTTCACCGCTGTTTCTCTCGTTCCGTTCGTGCGATTGAAGAAGAAGAAGAAAAAAAAAAAAAAAAAAAAACACTGCTTCGCGTTTCGGCGCGGGAGAATCGCCGGAAATACGCGGGAAGACGTTTCCGTCTGGCAATCTCTCAGAGATGTGAGCGTGTGCGTTAAGCGAACGCGCTTTCTACCGTAAATCGCCCGCCTCGTCTCCCGCGTCTCCCGCGTCTCCCGCGTCTGGACTCTCGCGACCCTCTTCGGGGAGAGTTTCCAGGGGTGCGTCCACCCTCCGGTGGATCATCAATGGTGAAAAAGCATCGCGATCCGACACACCTCGGCGGATCCCGCAGATCGCTCGCGATCGCGACCGCTATTGATGCCGGCTGATTTTCGCTTCTTCTGTTTACTTGCAGACACGCCAGAATGGTGGGTGGCGTGCCCAGCGGATGGATGAGGAGGATCCTCCTCTTCCTCGTCCTGATGACCGGAGTCCTCCTGATCGCCATGTACGCCCACGCGCCACCGCTCGCATCCCTCCAGCCGTTCCCGACTCGTCGGTAAGCATTAACATCGATGTCTGATCCGTTTGCGAGTAAGAGCCGCGAGATCGCGAGAATTACTTGATCCTTCGTTTCTTCCGAGTCGCGAGTAAATCAGCGCGCGAAGCGCGAAGGCGGCCCCGCTCTTTGCCGCTTTGATTTCTGCATACCCGTAGTTGTCGTCGTGCCCGTTGACGCACACGCACACGCGCACGCACACGCGGAGATACATGCACGCGCGATCGATGCAAGATCGTTGCAACGTGTGGTGTGCCATTAATCCGATGCTTTTCAATTTCTTTTTTTCCTTTTTTTTCTCTTTTCCTTTAAACGGCGCATTATTTCTGTTTATTTTGAATTTATTTCGCATTCTCGCATCATCGCGCGACGCGATGAATCGCGGCATTGGAGAAGACTAGACGACTTGCAGAGCAGCCTGGTTAATTTCCTGGCTGCTAGCGAGACCACGCTCGGTCCCGAGGAACGGCTTTACGAGTATCTGGAAGAATCTAGGTAACCGACAGTCAATCCCGATCACGGGGCTTGCATCTTATTGCTAAATACAGGTCGTAGCACGCATTTCCCGTGCCTCCTGCTCCAGCCTGCCTCTGCTTCCGCTTACGTCACTCTGTCTCTTCGGACGTACACATGCCTGGCTCCGAAAGAGAGCATTTCTTCCTCGAGTAACTCTACATTTTTATTGAACCGGGTGACCGGTTGACAACCTCGCTTGAAACAAGCACGGAGGGACGAGAGATGCGAGAGACGGGATCTTAGAGGAAGAGAGAGACTTATGATTTTAAAGCACGATGCACCGGATTGCGTATTCAGATCGTACTCTTACGATCTTGCGCGCTGGATCAGCACGCTTTTCGCGAGAGAGAAATTTCCAATTCCGTAGATTCAATTCTATATGATATCGAACGATCCCTCTCTCCCCTCTTTCTCTCTCTCTCTCTTTTTGTCCGGAGCGATCTCTGGGCTAACATCTGAAAATGTAAATTGTGCAATTGTGCCGTTAACGCGCCTAGACTAAAGTTCAGTTCATTCTGATTTCTGCGTTACTTGTTTTGCATTTGATATCCGCCGTTGATGTCCAGGTATCGCTTCTTCGGAGGAAGCTATCGGAGCGCGAGCTGCAACACGTCGACCATCGCGCGAACGTTCCGAATTTCCGCGCGAGGACTCGCGCGTATTCCTCGCTCGCATTCTGTTTTCTTTCTCTCGCATCTTGTCTCATTCCGTCTTAATCCCTTCAAGGCCAAACATTAGCCCAAGCTCATTACGTCAGACACAACAGTCGTCATCGTGTTGCGCGCATCGCGCGATTCACGCGGCGTGTTGCGTTCGCGCTGATCCGCTTCGCGCGAATCCGACTTTCCCCAGTTTTAACGCTATCGGAAACATCCGATATCGCTTTTGCTCTTTCGGAGTTCGGATAAAGTCGAGCAAACCGACGGAATCGGGCGGGATACCCGACGAAGACCGCGGAAACTGCGGGCATTCCGCGAATCAGGCAGAACGTTTACAATATTGCGCAATATTGCTCCAGTCCTAGTTGACATTGCTACCGCGTTGCATTTGGCAAAGGATAGAAGAGAGCGATTCGAAACATTGCTGAATTATTGCTACAACGTTGCCTCTCAAGAGAGTCCGAGTATTCAAACTTCAGGATTCTCCTCTTTCAAGATTCCACGCGGCATCCCCGAGTCTCTGAATAAAATTAGCTGCGATTAGAAATCAAGAAAAGTCTTCGTCATCTCAGCCGCGTTTCCTTCGAGTTTCATCGAAGCAGTTTTTTCTATCAAAGCAGATATTTTCCTGATGTTCATGATCAGCCGACTGTTTTCCTCTATCTCGTTCTGCAAGAGTCGCCGCTCCTCCTCTCTGACCCTTCTCTCCTCCTCTGCCTCTTTCTCGCTATCACCATCACCATGATGGCATCTGATTCGGACAATGCCGGTAGTATCGCAGTTTGCGATTCTCGTTTGTCTTATCGCGTTGCAATGAGCGGCTTTTCGTTTACCAGAGATGTCATCAGCCTGCTCGGCACGTGAGAACGTGAGTCGCCGAAAAGTAAATTCGATCCTTTCCCGCAGAAACGTAAGGATCGGCATCCTCGAGAGCCACGGGATTGTTCGAACGATGCATCGCAAGTTTGTTCAGCGTATTCGTTTAAATAAGTATCGTCTGATCATCGAAGTGAACGTTTTGCTAAAATAAGGGCACAACGGTTTCTCTCATACGCTATTGATCCTATTGAACATTGAGTAGTAGCTCTGCAGTAGGATTGTATCTCGCATGTTGTTTTCCGTTGAACGATCGATCATTCTACGGCTATTTTCAGCATTTCTCAACTTTCCCCGCATCGATTGCATAGCCGATCGCAAATATTCGTCGCAATATCTGAGAGATCGATGTCTGTAGCATCCAAGTACTTGGTAATCCGTGACGCAAGAAATACGCAAATGTGCAAGGATCGGGAACAACGCGCGAAGCCGCTCAAGTTACTTGAAGATGGAGCTGGAATGATTCCCGACAAGAGTCTAAGAAACAAGAAATTCGTTTGTCGACCGCGTTACGGCGTCACGGAATACCGAGTCCTGCGTGTCGCGTCAAGATTATGCGAAAGATGATCAGGGCGCGATACGCGAATCGAATTACGAGGTAGATTTTCGGCTCGCAGGACGTTCCAAAGTCCATGGTCCTGGGCGTGTGTGTCGAATCGATGTGAGAGAAGAGCGGTGAGATCCTCGAGAACATCCTTGGCGACTTGTACCGCTCACTGCGGAGGAAACACTCGATTGCTGTGGCCGAGACCGACCGGGAACGTTATCCTCGGCGATGACAGCGTCATCTTGCATCTTCAGCAGATCGAGTTCGTCACCGTCAATACGAGCGATCAGGAGACCAAGGACCTGCTGGAGCACGCGAAGGACGTCTTTATCGGTAGATATCAAAAAAACTGATGGATTCCCGAGAAATCTCACTCGAGCTGAGATTAAGCACTTGCTAGTCCTGCGCTTTTATAGAGTGGACGGAGAAAGGTGACCAAGACTTTCTTCTTTTGCAGGGAACGTCAAGAGTCTGGTAAAAGTACCGAATGCCAAAAGCAGATCTGGCATCGACACGTTCATCGTATACGTGAGCGCCGGTAACACGCATGGCACTGCTTTGAACTTGGACACCGACGAGTCGTACAGACTGGAACTCGTGCTTAAGGGAAAGAGTTTGGAAGCCAAGATCACGGCAAAGAGCTACTTCGGGACACGGCATGGTCTCGAGACTCTCAGCCAATTGATCTGGTGGGACGAAGCTGCAGGCAAGCAAGGCTCCCTCCGCGTCCTTACACGCGCCTTCATCGAGGACAAGCCTGCGTTCCCCTATCGCGGTCTTCTCGTCGATACCGGTAGGCAATTCTTCCCCGTCGAAGAGCTGAAAAGGGTCATCGACGGCATGGCGGCTACGAAGCTCAACACCTTCCACTGGCATCTAACCGATTCCCAGAGTTTCCC
Organism: Eciton burchellii; assembly: GCA_020341155.1. Taxonomy (NCBI): domain Eukaryota; kingdom Metazoa; phylum Arthropoda; class Insecta; order Hymenoptera; family Formicidae; genus Eciton; species Eciton burchellii. The sequence continues at coordinate 448,600 of JAHMML010000027.1, read as the reverse complement.
CTTCGACTCGGCGCAGTTTCCAGAAATGGCGAGGTGGGGTGCATACAGTGGCGATCACATCTACACGCCCGACGACGTGAAGGATCTGACCGATTACGCCAAGATACGCGGTATCAGAATCGTCGTTGAGATTGATTCTCCGGCTCACGCTGGAGCCGGATGGCAGTGGGGTGAGTTTAGCTGATAGTAGAGATCTCGAATACTTGAATGAATGAACAAAACTGACTCGAGAAATATAATTCTCTATACAATTAGAAGAATATAACGCTTTATAACGTTGGCGGTCATTGGGGTTTTGTTGTGACTTATCACTGAAATCTCACAATGTCGACTTTCATCGATCAAATTGGATCAACATTTCGGCCATTTCAGGCGCGGAACATGGTTTGGGCGAATTGGCGTTGTGCGTGGACCAACAGCCATGGTCGGCGTATTGCGGCGAGCCGAACTGCGGCCAACTGAATCCCATAAATGACCACTCGTACCGAATACTCGAGGGCTTGTATCGAGAACTGCTCGATCTAACCGAAGTACGCGACGTGGTGCATCTCGGCGGCGACGAAGTGAATCTCGAATGTTGGGCGCAATACGGCAACATCAGCTTGGCAATGCAGACGCAAAATATGACGGATTATCACGCGCTCTGGGCGGAGTTCGAGACGAAGATGCTACAACGATTGATCAAGGCGAATCACGAGCGAGTGCCGAAGGCGGTGATCCTATGGAGTTCGCCATTGACCAAGAGGCCGTACATCATGCTGTACTTCGATCCAAAGGTCCACGTGATCCAGTCGTGGGGCGGCAGCAATTGGCCAGAGACGCCCGATTTGCTGGAGGATGGCTTTCGCGTGATCCTGTCGCATGTAGACGCCTGGTATCTGGACTGCGGTTTCGGCAGGTGGCGGGAAAGTGGCGAAGCAGCCTGTGGCGAGTACCGAACCTGGCAGACCGTCTACAATCATCGTCCGTGGAAGGACTATCCCCAGCAGCATCTGTCGTTGGTGCTAGGCGGCGAAGCGGCAATCTGGACGGAGCAGACCGGACAATCGTCCTTGGGACCTCGACTATGGCCCAGGGCGTCCGCGTTCGCTGAACGACTGTGGTATGACCTATTCGCGTCTATGTAGCAACAGATTATGTACACATAAAATGCGAAACGAGATTTAATGGCGCGATTTAACGGTGATGGGACATTAACAATCTTTTCATCTTTTAGGAGCGATTTACCGACAAACAGTTACTCCACGGATGAGAACATTTACACCAGGCTGGCCGGGCACGTCGAAATCCTCAACAGCAGAGGCATCAAAACCGAATCCATGTGGCCTCACTGGTGCACTCAGAACCCCGGCAAATGTCTCTGACCGATCGTTAGAGACTCGCGAGCTATCGATCGGCTGTATTATTGTACTTGCGGCGCTAATCGTGCAAAAATGGGACGCTATAAGAAACGGCGATATCTGCTGCATGCCTTGTCGGCAATCAAAATCGATTTCGTCCAATGTGCAGTTGCGTCGCGTATTTACGAGCTCTCGACATTGAGCGTTTTACCGATAGAATTGACAATCGTTTCTGTTCGATGAATCATCCAATAGATTTTTCTATTCGCAAGAAACGAATGTTAAAAGAGTTAGCGAACAATTATGACGATCAAGATTATCACTCAGGAACTCTTTCTGCATGTCCAGCGCAATGTAACACGACAAAGTTAGAGATTACAGCTGCGTTGCAATATTCATGTGGGAATTTATAGTCCGACATCGCACGATTTGTAAAGTAAACATTGGAGTACAGTCTACGACGAATGAGCTGCTAATTTATGAATCGAGTAGCAACACGTAGGTGTTAACTCCATGCGTTAACATTGTAGAATAAATGGATCTTTCATGAGAAAGGCCTGGCTTCGCGCGAGTTTAGTTTTATAAATGCTTACTTAACGAACGAAATAATCGCGATCACGACTAGAAGTATTGTTTCAGCGAAAGAGGATTTTATGATTTTGTAATCCATTCGCTCGAAACTCGAATTACGAATCATAGAAAGTGGTCAGAGTCTTCTTCACTGGCGAGATCAATTTGCGGAGAAGCGTGACCTTTGTAAATCCCTGCAGCAAAATTAGAATTGCGGCGAGTTCGTTTTTCGGGTTGTTCTCGGTTTCTCAACTTTCACCGTTTTAAAGTACAAAAACTCACCACGCTTTTCTATGCATAATATTTATACTCGATAAATCTCGTGTTCTTTCGTGGGCTTTCATCTGTCGATTCGGCTAGAATCTTAGCTGAACAATTTCTGAACGGTTCTCTTTTTTTTCTTTTTTTTTTTTTTAAGATACTGTTCGTTCCGTCGCATGCCGTTGCGTGACGACGCATAATTCAGATAAATTGAGATAATTGCGCGCGTCTCTTAATATCGAGGAATGACCATGCATTTTCGACGTTATCTCTCATTTTTCCTCGGAAGGATATCAACGACTATCACGTCTCATCATTGCGCTATTTCAACCGTAAACGAATATCTAGCGATTCATCGCGCGTAATTTAATTTCTCAGTGATCGAGATTACATTGTCGAACGAGAGAGAGAGACGAGAAAGCACAAGTAATGAGAAGGATGTAACAGCCACGCCGTTACGAATGTCGTGATACGAATGTCGACAGAGAGTGCCTGTATGTTTACGGATAATCTACGGCTATCGCGTACGATGCGCGCTTGATAGGTGAGATTTGCCAACTCGTTGGCGCGTAAACGTTAATCGAACTTTTTACTTTTTACCGTCAACGCAAAATTGCTCAGGGCAATGTAACATAATTTTACACAGCGGACGCTGCTATATACACACACACATATATATATATATATATATATATATATATATATATATATATATATATATATACACGCACGAAGAGAACGGGAAGACCGAGTCTTCGTTTCGATCGCAGGGAAATTTCGGCGAAGCTTTCTCGAGAAACATGCGCTTGTGAAATCACGTGTAGTTTTATGACCGGAATTCCGACCGATGGAACGTGACAACGTAAAGAAGAGAGAACCATCCGCTTGCCCGATTATAGTAATACCATGATGTATATGACAGGCGAGTGATTAGAGAGAAGACCGCGCACGAGACCGTACTCTCTGCAGTGCAACGTGGCCTACGAATTATTTAAAAAAGAAAGAAAAGTATTGATCTTTGAGAATTTGTAAATACTTCGTAACGATGTAGGGAGCAACGTATCATATAATATATTAAAATAGATATGTAGATAAGCAAAGCTAGATCTAGCTCATCAGCTAGATTAGATGAATTTTAGGCGATTAATTAAGCGAACCGCTCACGATGAATGACTGCTAGAAAGCGAGAGAGAGAGAGAGAGAGAGAGAAACATAACGCAGTCCGGAAGGGAGACCGATAGAGAAGCTTGTACTTACCGATACTTATCGACATCGATGGCTGTAAGAGGAGTCGAGCCTTTCGTGCGTTTGTAGATATATGATATACAATCGTAACAACATTAAGGATGCTGAATACCCGATTGTGTACATCATTGTGACATCAGGAGAGAATGATAAATCGTCAAGTAACTAGTAACTTTGACGAGGCAGCTCGTTTGCCATTTCTCGTGATCGTTTAAGCGTGGCAGTTAATATTACGCGTTTACGCTAATGTGACGCTGTCTTTCTAACGAAAGATGAAAATTGATTCTTTATTCAAGCAATCTAAATGCTCGTCGTACGAATGAGATAAGATCAAGGATGCCGGATGAATTGGCGCAATGGTTATTTTACATAGTTATTACGTCGTAGTAATGAGCGAGTTACAAGTACAGGTATGGAGGATCCTTAAAGTTGCAGCCAAGATTGTACACGAATTGCTTCTCCGGTTTCTATTTCTTATATCAAGCTTGCCGCAATCTCGATCAAGAGATTGGCGGAGATTGGCGAACGATCGATGCGCGTGATCGACCGATGATTCTGTAAAGGAAAAAAAAGTTTTACAGCGCTTAGAATGGTGATATTTACGGTACGTATACTTACGTTGCGCGACTCTCTTGCGTGATGATGCAACGACGAATGCGTGTATATAGATAGCAAGCTGTACATGGTATGCGTGTTCCGAGTGCATGTGCGTGCGACAATTCTTCAGATCCCAGAAAGATTATACCCTGTTACGTGTCTGCTATACACAGATTTAACATAAAGTAAATTTGAATACACCACGCCGTTTACTTTGTACCCCACTGAAGACCCACTTCCTCATCGAGTATGCGCAGATATCGCAAAAGAATACGTACCACAAAGGGATTCCTGCATTTGTATAAAGATATCCAAAAGGGGATTCAATTCGGTGAACGAAGCATGCATTAGCCGAATATCATATTGCCTTTCGTATCGACGTCTTGCCGCTCCTCGGGCGGAAGAGATTCAGCTTAGGAATAATATAAAACGCTTTTAATGTGCTTTTAATACAAATAACTACGCTGTAAGAATAACACAATACGCTTTTAATATAAATAAATCAGGAGGAATTCTTACTCGTAATTTGATCGACTGAAATTAATATTAAAGATTTATTCGCCAAGCGGCGAATCTGACCAAAGAATTCGAGTCCATCTCGATCGAAAGAATAATCAACGTCGATCGATACATTGTTCTCCCAACGTATCGATATGCAGCTATATCGCGTACGTATCGCGTATCCTTGAAGATTGGATTGCTACATCTTTTTGCAGAGTGATCGGAGATGTTACATCTCCATAAATGTCGCGTTTTGATTTATGACGCGGAAGCTGGGTCAAAGTCGCAGACTTAGAATATAATTAGAAATTCGGATCACCAGCAGATTCGTGATGGTATCGCGCCAGCAAATATTGACGAGACAAGCGATCGAAGAGGTTTTCTGGAAATTAATCTTTGATGGATCGCATGTATCATGTACATTTGTTTGTATTCCCATATGTAATATGCGATGAATGTCCCAGTATTTATACAAATATTTATGCAACGTATTATAACGTATATCGGAATAAATGATCGAATGATCACGAGCGCGGCATATTGGCGAACAATTAAAGATCGCAAATAGATTTATTATACGCGTTGATGAAAATGTGTTTGAGTTTATTTCAAAGTGCATCATTATTATTAGGTAGCTCGAGGTCGCGATTTGTCGCAGAACAATTAATCGTTTGCTGAGATTTCTTGGAGAATTATCGGAGACAACGAGGATAGTCTGAGGATAGTCTAGCTAGAAAAATATGCACCCGCGCTTCTGTCCATTTCGAGTGCAAACTTTGCAAGTTAAGTTAAACAGAAGGTTAAGGATCGTACGTGCAGCTTCGAACTTGATGATTCGTTGACTCGACGCACCCAAGTCGCTGCCACATACGTCACTCCACGCCCGGTGGAGTGATACGAAAGGTACGGGGTGCGGAAAATCGCTTTTGTGTGTGATCGCACAGCGCGCAGCCGCCTGATTTTCTGAAGGATTTTCTATCAAAGTTCCAGAAGATGCGTGAACGTGGCCACGCGCGGATTGTGTTTACTCATTCTACGGAGAATATATATAAAAACTCGCCATGAGTGACCGCGGGGAAGGCATTGTGAGCGTGATAGAGTAAAATTTCAGGTAAGAAAGAATTCTTGAACGTCGCGGCGAAGAAGTGCCGTTTATTATCAGATAAATGAATCAGTCCCGAGGAAGAGAGAAACAATTTTATTCTTCGGATACGAGGCGATGACAAAGAAGCATCAGTATTCTATGCTGTTCTAGTTATAGTTTACGATGCATCGAAACGTTCATTTGTTATTTAAAGATACGACGCGAGCGCGTTGCCTCTTAATATATCAAGATTGAATCAATCTGCGATATAAATATTGTCTGTGCACTTAGGACTTTTTATCGTCGAAAGAAAAGGGATTTGCAATCCTTCTTCATGGATTTTGGTTTATTGCAGCAGCATCTCGCCTTATTAGAAAATGAAAGCCCTAATGTACGCACGACTTCGACTTAAATAATAATGGACTTGATTTGAATAAGAAAGTCGCTAAAGAATATGATGTGCTGCGCATTATATGTAGCAATGAAGCATGCATTACCATAAATCTATATGGAACAGCAACAACGCGAGTTTGAGCGAGATTAAGACACAAAGAAGCAACGTCTAATCTCTGCATATTTGTTTCTTTTTTTACTTCCACCAGAGTCGGAATGGTTAATGCGGTAATGGAGCCTTTCTTAGCCAAGCAGAGATACAAATGTGATCGCCTCTTAGAAGGTAGATTAATAAATTTACTCTTCTTGCCATAACGTTTGCCATAAAGCCTACTTCTGAGAATAAAATTAAGACGCGCATTTCCATCATAAAATTCATATCCGCGATTCTACTTCACGACACAGCATGTTATCCTTACAAATCCAGTGTTCGAGAGAAGATTAACTTCTTTATTGAAATGATGTTGAAATTGATGGAATATTTGAACTGAGATTTAAAAATATATCCAATTCTTCCCGACTATAAAGAATCGATTGATCTCGCATGATCATAAATTGTTTGATAGTTCGTTAGTCGAAAATTCTCTTGAGAATTCGAAAGAATCCGTCAATCTTAAATAGATGAAAGGATCGGGAACATCAGTTTGATGGAAATATGCTGGAACTGGTCGTGGTCTCATTCAGTGCCTGCAATTAATTAAGCCAGCGACCCTGATCGCATCAACGAAAGCTCACGTCAGATTTTTCAGTGTTCGACCACGCAACGTCGGAAGTTACTGAAGTCAGTTTATTCGATCATTCAACGGCGAACGGTACCGATGTAGCTGGCCGATCGAGGATGGATCAGAGTGCCATCAAAATGAACTCGAGCGAAGATAACGCCACGAGAGTTCAGTGCCCACCGTTTTTCGACGGTCTGCTTTGCTGGCCTCGCATCGACGCATCGACAATGGCCACTCAACCCTGTCCACCGTCTTCGATCACGGACTACACCGGTGCGAAGAGCAACGACGCGAACTCCTTGGCCAGTAAAATCTGCTCGACGAACGGCGAGTGGTTCCGGAACGCGGACGGTATCATTTGGAGCAATTACAGTCTGTGCTCGCTGAATCACCGGTACATCATCGATGATGGTACCGAGAAATTGACCTGGTATCCGCAATACGCAAAAGCACTGGAGGAATCTCCGCTGCTGAATGTAAGCCTGCTTGCTTCTTTTGCGTTTTATCGATTCCCTTGAGCATTCTCTCGAACGACTATCGAATAGAAGAGAGAATCGATTAGATTCTCAGCGAATCGCTTAGAATGTTATTAATTATGAGCAAGCATGCAATACGTTTTACGAGATCATAACGTATCATGACATAACGTTTCGCTTTCCTCAGAGATTGCTATCAGCCATCAAAATAATATCGCAATTGGGATATACCACTTCATTTTTGACTCTCATCATCGCCATGGTGATCTTCTACTTTCTCAGGTGGGCGTCTTCCTCCCTCGAGTAAACGCCCCTTGTTACCCCCTTACTTCGATAGCATTAAAACGCGCGTTATCCATTCATCGCTAATGGATGATTCTCCTTGTTGCTCAGGAAACTCAGGAATCCCAGAAATAGATTGCATATGCATCTGTTTGCATCGTTTATCATGAGAGCTTTCATGGTACTCTTAAAAGATTGGGTCTTCATCGAGGGCATCGGATTGGCCTGGGATGTCGCCTTTGCCGAAACAGACGCATTTATTACGGAGCGTAATGTAAAGAACGTTGATCGTTCGTGCGATCGATTACTGTTATTCATTGTTAGACTATGTATTAGTGTCGTATATGTTTCCATATACCGTCCCGGCTATGATAAAAACATCAATTTTGCCACGCTGATCTTCTTGTCGCACCAAGGACGATTTGCTTGTCGAGCATCATCCTGACCATCGATCGTTTCCAGCCTTGGGCCTGCAAGATAATCACGGGTCTCTGGCAATACTTCACCGTGGCGAACTACTCGTGGATCTTGATGGAAGGCTTGTATCTACACAACCTGGTGTTCTTTGCCCTCTGTAGCGATACCATAGCGACGTACATTCTACTGGGCTGGGGTAAAACGAACGTTCTGATTCAGAACTGATGCAGTTTCTAGTCAAATTACGTAAACGATGAATCGTTCCCCGTAAAACAGGGCTTCCCTTCCTAGTAGTACTGCCATGGATCTCCATACGCGCCACTATGGAGGACACTCTCTGCTGGACCATGCACGAGAATCCCACGCTGCTGCTCGTCGTAAGAGTACCGATCATGCTGTCTATCGTGGTACGCAGCTCGCACATGATACATTCATCCACGTCCGAATTACACGCGAGATGCTTGAATTATCCGTTCTCCCCAATTATTCGTTCTTCACAGATCAATTCTCTGCTGTTTTTTAACGTTGTGCGTGTGCTGTACACGAAGCTGAAAATGTCGATGTATCTGCAGCGAAGGAAAATGAAATACAAGTCAGTGCGCCAGTCTTTTCGCTTTTCACGTTTAATCGTGTACAACAAATTGTACAAAGTATCCGATTCTCTTTGATACTGTATGTGCATGTGTCGATGAGTCGATTCTGAGAACGGATCGAATCATGTTTCCTCCTTCATTCAGGAGATGGACGAAGTCGAGTCTGATTCTGGTGCTACTCTTCGGGATACACTATAGCTTATTTCTGCCGCTATCGTATTGCCACAACCACAAGATCGAGCTTATCTGGCTCTTCTGTGATCAGATGTTCGCGTCCTTCCAGGTATCCATCGTCCCGAGAGGAACGTGCATTCTTCCACGTAACTGGCGTTCATGTCGTCTGTCTTCGCAGGGTACTTTCGTGGCCTTGCTGTACTGTCTGCTGAACAGCGAAGTCAGAACGGAGATAAAGCGTGCATGGAAGATACGGCAGTCAAAGAGGTACATCGACTCGTTCATCTTCAGCCATCGGGAATTATCGAAAATTCTGCGGGACGGAAGCGGCATCGATCGGAAAGCGAGGAGCAATCGGTCGGTGGCAGTCCCGCGGCAGAAATTATGGCATAATTGTCGCTGAAAGAATTTAAATAAATTTATTCATCCCTCTCTCCGCACAGCGGACGAAGTATTTCACATATAGGTAACATTTGAATAACATGTCTGTACATCGAAGATTTTATTTATGCAACTGAATAACTCGAGAACATACATGTACATGCAGATATGCTTATGGAAAATGGGGCAAAAATGGAAATTAAGAGAATATCTCTAATTTAGACGCATGAGATGATATGATTCTATCTTTTATATATATAACATTCGTACGTCGCGTCCGATATGTATTTTTTATCACACGGTTTGTATAATTTATAATATCAACTAAGCGAACGTTCCTATTTCCGTGCATAGCGATGTAAGGAATATTAAATATATGTAAGAATAAAAAGGAACAGCATACGATATCGAGAAGAGTTTATATTCCTAAAAAGTTAATCTGCGCAATGTTGCCAAATTATAAATCTTCCGAGAAGTTCGTTTGAATGTTTCAGCTGTTCGTTTGTTCGCGTTATCTAGCGAGCTCTAAAATTCTTCGTTTCATGTAGCGGAAATGAATGACCGTGCCTTAAATTTAATCGTACGAAGGTAACCAACACTATAACGCGTTCCCTCGGTAAGTGCCACCCTTGGGTATCGATTATACGAGGGTTGCTTGGTTTCCGCTGTTGTTCCGTGCTGCCGCCATTCCATGCCTTCGACATCTATCTACTTCAATCTTCTGTTTTCAGTCGCGATGAACAAAAATTGCGTCTCTCGTTATATCCCTTTATGTCTCATCCATTTCTTCGCACACCGGAAAAACGAATCTAATTAATATCTGAAACACGATGAATTTATCTGTTACGTTTGCGGTAACGTACGCGGCAGAGCGATTGAGGGCTGGAAATGAAGTACTCTCCGGAGATAAAGTACTCGCAATTACAAATCTATCCAAGCACATCGGAAATACCCACGCAATATCTCTTTTTAGTGCCGATTATATATATATATATATATATATATATATATATATATATATATATATTGTACCGTTGTGAAAACATATGCCTGAGCGATATGGGAGGGTGGAAGATTCGTTCGTGGAAAGGACCATCATCGTAACGAGGTGTGAACTATCTCATGAGACTCGAGGCGAGCGCGGAGCGCATTAATTGCGCGAAAGGGCGTGTGCGTCGTTGATTATTGCGGCGAGAATCGGGCGCACCGCGCGATTGTAACTTTCGGCCGCACGCGCCAAACCCCACGCGTGCAATTTCTGAGATGGGTGTTGATTGCGCGGCACCCCTGTCGGATTGAAAGTAGATTGAAGTCCGATTGACCAATTTGCATAATTGTTGATTTCACGGTTTTGCCCTTTCAAGTGGCTCTACGGCTCTATCCTTTCCGTTTCCCTCTCCCTATTCTATCGAGTACGCGAGTATGCATTGCGAGAGGGAAAACGTGCAACGACGAAAGAAATTTGAGTCGCCTATTCGAGCCGTTTAAAGATGAAACACAGGGAAGATCGACAAAGTTCGAAGGAGAGTCGAGAATACGAGCGCAATGACATTATGGCAATGACATAATCGAGCGGCGCAGATGCGACTCATTCGCCAGCTGACACTCCGAAGAAATCCCCGGACTTGTTTTCCCAACTTGTCATAGAACTCTTTTCCGTTGCGACACGTTAGAGGATACAACGATGGGTAGAAAAACGTAATAAAAAGAAGGGAAAGTATTTTGAGGTATAAACCGAGGTAAAATTTTTCATGAGCACGCACCGAGTACGCTTCGCCGCGTTTACGAATCGTTATCGGCAACGGGCGACGGTGATTTTCCAAAAACCACTACCGCTTCGGCAACCGGCAACATCCGGTGATCGATAAAACGGTCCGCACTGCACGCGAGAGGCCGTAAAACACTGTCGAATGCGCGAATTACAAAGTGCGATGGAATGGCGACGCGCTGGATCAGGTGTCGGGGCGGGCTCGCCGGGATGTCTCTCGGCTGTCGATTGGAGAACGCTCCCGGATGCTGCGAGGGATGCTGCTGGGACGAGAGGACGAGGGAGCCTGCGGCGCCCGGTCCAAGGGCGTGGTTACGGGGGATGAAACAACCCCTCCCGCGACGAATTTACCACTCGCCCTTCCCCACGCTGCTTTTTTCACCGGGGATGCTGCCGTCTCGTGTTCTCGCGACGATCTTGTCAGGGGATCGAGATATTGTCAGAGGTGATCTCGTCGCGGATCAGAATCGCGACGCGGAGTTGACGGAGTGGACGGACGACTCGACTGGCATCGGAACATCTCGAAGAATTTGCGCTTTCCTGCCGAGAAGGCATCAACGAGAAGAGAGAGAGAGAGAAAGAGAGAGATTCCGTGTGCGTAATCGAGAACACTTCATTGACGACGAGTGACGTTGCTTCGATCCGTGTGAAAGCGCGTCGAAGATCTCGCAGATCTCGTCTTAATGTCGAAAAATCTACGGTGAGTGAGACGAGTAAACGAGGATTCGTCGTTTCCGTATGATTCGCAGATTTTTCGTCTCTCTAGTAAACTGAAGTGGAAGTGGCCTAATCGAAGAATACGTAATGTGATTGTCTGCGAGATCAAGTTTACGAGAGGAGAGGAAGATCATAAATACGGGAGGATCCGATGGGATATCGGTTTGATTGAACGACGTTGCCGCGATAAATATTGCAAGAAGCGGCGACTTGTCGCCCGAAAGCTGGCGGTCCTCTTTACAATATTAAAGAGAGAAGGAATGCGAACTCCCATACGAATTGCCGGTTTACCATAAGAATCAGATCGAACGGGAGGCCGAGGTTGCTTCTCGTCAATACTTGATGAACAACTTGCCGTTTACGCGGAGCGCGAACTGCGCTTTTCCTCAATAATGCAACGATTCTTCTGGAAATCGGCGTGAAAACGCCAGCAGTTCCGGTGACACCATCGACTTACATTTACAAAGCTTACGCGTTTCCTCTCGCAGCAGACACGTCGGCGCCTTTTATCCCGTTTTTCCGAACTTTATTCCCTTTCATAACCGTATAATCCTGTTACGTAAGCCACGATTGTGTGCCCGGCAAATATTTGGCTGATCAATTATCACCGTTCAAGCCCTAGGAACTCAGGGCGAACCCTTTCGTGCTGCATTTTTCGTGGTTTCCGCGATTCCCCGGGGGTCACCAGGGGTCGCAAATTCCATCGTTACTTGGACAAGATGGTAGAGAAAATCGCCCTGCAGGATCATCGTAACGTTGTTTATGATGACTACGTTTTCACGAGTACTTAAATAATCGAACGTGATTAAGATATCGCTGCTACCGTTTATTCAAACATCGTCTTACGAATACTCGAGTCTGAATTTATCTCTTATTGATACAATAAAGTTAATCTCGCTAGTCTTGCGCCAGTGAGTGCACTATCGATGGCATTTCAACATTATTACAGCCACGTCCTGCTATGGAAGCCGAAATTACATTCTGGATAGCTTCTTGCGAGGCGAGTACGCAGTCACGAGGAAGGTGAAAGAAGAATCTCTCGCCTTAGAAACGGACGAACCATCTCGAAGACGCCATCCCCGAATCACATGAAGAGCTTCAGTTGCGATTACGCGAGCGAGGACAGAACGATCCCTATGGCGAACGGCGGCCACGGCGTCGCTGTTAACGGGGTAGGCACCCCCGGTTCGGGCACCACCTTGTCGAGGGAGGAGAGGCGCAGGCGAAGAAGGGCCACGCAGAAGTATCGAACCGCACACGCCACGCGGTAAGATTACAGCGAATATAAAATCGTAATTTCATGCGAGACGGAGAGACAAGCGAGAGGAAACACCGCGTGACGATCCTTGAAACCATAAAAATCTCTAGAATCTGATTTCATTCTAATTAACGAGCGATTTATCATGAGCGGGCATTCGGGATTCTCTCTGCGTACGCGACGCTTAAGCTAATTAATGTTTATTTCGTCAGGGAGAGAGTTAGAGTCGAAGCCTTCAATTCGGCATTCGCCGAGTTGCGAAAGTTGCTGCCGACCTTGCCGCCGGACAAAAAGCTCTCGAAAATCGAAATCCTCCGGCTGGCGATTTGCTACATCGCTTACTTGAATCACGTGCTGCAAGCCTGAACCGGTGCATGCCTGAAGTAACGGAGACCGGAAGATTCCAGAGATCGCGCGACGATAGCTTTTTATCAAACCGTATGCCAATGGAAGAAGAATAAAGAAACAGAGAAAGAGAGAGAGAGAGAGAGAGAGAGAGAGAGAGAGAGTGTGTGTGTGTGTCAATGTACGAATCGTCGTATCTCGCATTATTCTGTCGCGATAATAAGCTGCAACGAGCCGCTTCGCGTAAATCGCGCCGTTTATCGCGGTACAGCCGTGATACTCCCGAATCTATCCCGTTCCGTTGAGGATTAGTGGACCACCTCTCGGGACAATGGAGCGGATTCCCATGGGATCTCCACCCCTCCGTGTTCTTCCAAATTCTCCTACTACCCTCGACGCTTGTCGCTCGGACGCGTGTCCGATCGGCGCCGATTATACGGCTCGGGCTTAAGTGAAAAAGAATGGGATTGCCGATGAGGAGGCCAACTTCACGGATCGTCGCCTCGCACATCCTTCGTTTTCCCCGGTTCTCGACAAATGCGATTGCGCGACTCGATCGCCGACAGATTCGTCGCGAGATTGATCGATCTCGCGAACGAGACCGACAAAGAATGGATGAAAGTCTTAAAAAGTTGAAACGGAAAAAAGTCACCGATAAAATTTGAAATAAATCTCGCTTTTTTCTGTAAGCTTTTTATTAGCCTTGTACGTATTATAAGTTAAATATAATTTTTGCAAGTATCAGCTTTATATACATATATGTATATAAAGCTAATACATATATATATATATATACACATATAATATATATTATAAATTAAATATAATAAAATAAATTAAATTTTAATTAAATTGCATTCTTCCTTAATTAATTATCCGATATATATGATCTCACATAATGTAACACATAATTAACGATTTATGTCACAATTAAATCACAATCGAGTGCATTAACATTGATGATTAATTGTAAAAAAAAGACATTAAAAACCAATTTCGCGAGTTCCATAATGGCAAATGTTCGCAAGCAAATTGCCCGAAGAGAACGATAACTCTTCTTTCTCTTCCTTCTTTCTTTTCTTCCAACCGTCTCGAATCGTTATTCAGCTACTTTTCAGGAATAACATCAGAAGCAAGCGATGCTAGGAGAAATTTCCTAGTGCACGCTATCGTTTCTGTATAAAAACTGCATGCTCTGGCTGTTTGATATACTTGATATATTTTCTACTTGATATCTACTTGATATATCTTCGAGTCTGTTGTATAATAAACGTAAGCAATCCATTAATTGACAAATTCCGTCTCTCCTATTCCATGAAATTGCATGAAACATGATCGTGAAATATGATCTGCATATATCTGCTAACGAGCACGCTCTAATCTTGATAGTAATTATCGCGAGATAATAACTAGGTCCCTCATGACATTGCATTAAGATAATAAGTACAAGCTTCCTGTACGTGCACGTTTGTACAGCAAATTGCTCATTGCCTGGTGGCCAGTTGACTCTGCCAGTTGACTCTGACATATATACGTCTCCTCAAGGGCCATTAGGAATCGTTTACATGCGCAAGTTCATTCAGCGCACCTATGTTCCTCCCGTAACAATCGCTTATGAGTCCCGTTCGTCGCGCTCCTTCGTCATTCGACGAAGATAGACCGTGATCGAAAAGCAAAACGGACAAGTGCCGTGAAACACGAACCAGTGAATGTCGGTCTGATCGAGTGATCTGTCGGATCAGACGGATCTTGTCCGATAGCGATCGAGTTAACGAGAAAGATCAAGAAGAGAAGAAGAGATGAAGCTATTCGCGCGCCAAGAGTCCTTAAGCGACGCGATAGGATGGTGGATAACTCTGGACCGTTTGCTGGGGCTTCGCGTTTTCGAGTATCCTCGAGGTCAACCACGGCCTGTGCTCAGTTTCATTTACCTCCTGGTCCTCTACGGTTTTCACTGCAGCACGATAACTCTGCAAAACTTCTATTATATAAACAACAGATTGCTGAAGCTGGAATACGTTCTCTACCAGCTGTTGATGTACATCAACTTCCTGACCGTTCTGATCAAGCTGATTCTAGGCTGGTGGCATACAAAGGTGAGGCAACAAGTGCGCAACATTCAACGGATCATAATTTTTGAAGAGTCTCACCGTTTCTATGTTTCTCTGAACTCGATGCTTGTAGACTTTCACAATCTGCTGTCGGAGGATGTCGGAGATCGATGAAACGTTACGATGGCTTGGCTCGGCGATAAGATACAACAGAGAATACTTTATGACGGTCGGATTTCTAACCTGCTGGTTGTTGTTTAGCACTATAATATGCAGTATAAGCTTCACTTACTTGCAAAAACACATGAATATTTATTATGCAATCTATCTTATATTGTTGTCTGGATATGGATTGACTGTCAACACCATAGTCCCTTTCGAATTCTGTGTATACGCGAGGTACATAAATTGATCTACGTTTCAGCCTCGTTCTCCGAAATAAATTATGATTATTGCTACGACATGCGTAGATGGCTACGAATTAGATTCCAATTGGTCAATCAACTCCTGTACTTGACTGTGTCATCAACAAATTTTAACTGCTTTGAGACGAAATACGGTGAGATGCCGAGCAATACCGAACAACAACGGAAACATGTTTTTCATTTGAATCCATCGTTTCGGCTACACCGACAATCGCACGGTTCATCGAACAGTTCTGTAATAGTAAGGAAAGAAAATTCTCAGATTCAATCTCACGTGCAATACCAGCTTCGGGAACTTCGAAAGCAAACTCAGAATCACAATTCCGTAACAATGGGAAATCAGAAACGTAAAGAGCGATTGCAGACAATCAGGTGGGCGCAAGTGGCGTGATGCGAAAGAAATTATTACAAAATAAAGATGCACGTAGCCCTGTGTGTGTGTGTGTTAGTGTGTTACACTCTCTGTATGTAGTACATATGTATTGCATTTTGCCAAATTTAAAATTAAGTTCAAAAGCTTGCCGTATTGTTCAATGCTTCCTTCTTTGAGATTTTAGTTGTTCTTCTTTAGGTTTCGTTAACAGTTTTAAGGTTTCAAACAGAGAGCTCAGTTTCTTGAAATAAAATTTCTGAGAGAAGCCTCCTTTTATCGATACAAGAGTTTTTTAATTATTCAAACATCTTTTAAGACAGGTACACCTGGAACTATGTAAAGTGATGAAAACATTATGTATCATCTTCGGCGTGCAGATAGCTTGGGAGATAGGAATATCCATCGTGTTGCTTACTGCAATATGCTATAATTTATATATCCGATTTATCTTGCGGATCGCAGTGCACGACATGATAAGCCAGACAGTTTTCGCAATCGGATACCTTTTGCTTAACATTGTGAAATTAATTCTCCTGAGTTACATATGCAAGAGCGCAGCCGACGAGGTAATCTATTCTGTTCGTCAGAAACTGCTCAACTAGAAAACTTATTTAGTTATCTAATACTAATTATTTCATACCTTTTTGTATATATAGGGAAATAAAACCATCGAGATCGTTCAAATGACTTACGGATATATCGCAGACACTGACGTACAAGAAGAGGTCTGCTTGCAGCGACACATATATGATAATGATAATGATACGTATTATTGATACGATATACAACTGTTGATTCGCCAATTATTGCCTGCAATTGTTTCAGGTTCAGCAATTCGGTATACAAATAATACAGAGTCCAGTGGCATTCTCCGCGTTCGGTATTTCTCTGAACAACAAGATTTTAACCTCGGTCCGTATAAAATTGCAGCGCCTTTGCGTATTAACAATTCCCAAGGATGATGCTAACGGAATAGATAACACATATTGATGATGCTTACAGAGTTTGAAGGCTGTTACAAC
This sequence comes from Eciton burchellii, assembly GCA_020341155.1. Lineage (NCBI taxonomy): Eukaryota > Metazoa > Arthropoda > Insecta > Hymenoptera > Formicidae > Eciton > Eciton burchellii. The sequence continues at coordinate 431,605 of JAHMML010000027.1, read as the reverse complement.
TTACCTGGTTATCATGATACAGATGAGCAACTCGTTAGAATCGAACAACTCCATTCAATTCGCAAAGTATATCTAAGATGTATCATAGATGTAATAAATACAGATTACAGATATTAATTTGTAATTCCTGACACTGTAAAGGAATTTCGAACTGACCCATGTCAAATAAATACCGCGAAAGCGTTGCGAAAGTAAAAACTGCGCAAAACGGAACGAAAGTCGTGCATCAGAGATTTTTAGCTTTTATCATTGGATTGTAGATTTTATTTAAATTCTACGCGTTATATCTGTCCAACGATCTCCAAATCAAATCAATACAGCATAACAAAACGGAATACGACGTATTTCCAGATGTTTAACTTTCTTAATTTGAAAGCCGATTGCTCATTGCAATGTCAACACGATAAGAACTATATGGAGGAGTATGAGAAGTATAAATACAAGCATATAAGTGTATTACGTTTGAAATGCCGGCTATTATGTGCCGCGTATGTATTCTTCGTTCCATCTTCATATTTGCAACAATTACGACATTGCGGCGATATCATCGAGATCTACGTTGAAGAGTGTTAGGAGTATCTCAAACTTTTTACAGCCGATAATTATGTGCAATCGTTAAATTATATATTGGACTAGAACCAGTGACGATGTGAAAGAGCAAACTTTCTTTAGATTATCGGAATAATTTTTCTGTCATACAAAAGTTTATTGGAATCTTACTGCACGTTTTACTTTGTTGCCTTATCGTATCATATATTTATTTTCTTTATCTTATTGACATAATTATATTCGACCATAGAATTCTACATTTTAAACTTCTTTGTTATTAATAAGATATCTCTTAACTCTTAACTCAATAACTCTTAACTTAATAACTCTTAATTTAATACTTTGCGTGATATCGATCTCCTCGATAATGTCTCCATGGATGTGTATTCATCCATTACGAGATCAATCGATATATTTGTCTTTTGCTCTTCACCGCTTCGTCATCATCTATATTTATCATTATTTATTTCGCAAGAATATTACTAGTTGTCATTATTTTTCACTCGCATACATACAGCTTTTACAGATTAGCGTTATAGAGTAAAACCCATTGCGCGTCATGGTGTTGAAGAATATAATTCTGAAACGTTTCATACGTTGATAATTATACATCAGACACACGTAGGGATTTAATTTGCTAACGACGGGGGAGAGGAGGGGGAAGGAAGGGGGAAATAAAATTCTTTTGGAAAGAGAAAATCTGTGAAAAGAAATTCAACATATGCATAAAGCTGATTGCTTCTCTCTCTCTCTCTCTCTCTCTCTCTCTCTCTCTCTCTCTCTCTCTCTCTCTCTCTCTCTCTCTCTTCGATGATCCAGAATAATCACCATTTCTCGGAAAGAAGAAATTTTTATCATTATTCCCTTACCTGTTCCTTAGAGGGACATTCACTGATCATCCTTCTTCCCGCAGGAAATACAGAATTTCAGAAATCTCGAGAAACGTGCGACTGTGCGGGCGATTAAGGCTGCGATTAATTTGCGCGATAATGATAAAAGCGACGCAATATCGATCAGCAGTCGGACTAATCCTTTGGGACATGGACGTAGCATCACGAGAGCCATCGCGGACATTGTTTTCGCTCGAATAGCTATGGCTTTTATTATACATCCACCACTTGTTCGACTACCTTCGACTGTTCCACTTATCGGGGGTGGCGGCACTTAACATTACGTTGTCCACGTACATGGAACACGCGAGGCAACGATATACATCATTCATTTCTGCAGGGTCTGCAGAGTAGTGCGCGCGTGATCAACAAAGAGTACCGTTCGGGCGAACGTGCTATCGTCTTTATCATCGTCGTCAGCCACGAAGATGTTCCAACCAAAAACCATACAGGACATGATGATGCCACTGATTATAGCGAATTTCATTCTCGGGATGAGAATCTGGACTACCAGAACGTACGGCAAGGTGAACCTCGTTTATTCCTTGCTCTGCGTAGTGTTTTATTGCGTTCTGATGAGGCTCTCGATGGTGTACATGAAAAATTACCACGTACAGAAGGCGGATCAGCTCGGCGACATTATGTTCCAGGCAATCTTCTACGTTAACATCGTACTGACGTTGTGCCTCATTCCTAGCGGATGGTGGAAAGGAAAGGTAATATTCCGTTCTAATCCCCAGAAAGGTATTGACGAAGAGTCCCATGTCGGAGAATCATGCCGTCTGAGATCCAACGCGCTCGATCTTGAACGCGTGAACGTTCCATAGTTTCAAAATTTGTTAACAGAGTTGTCGCTAAACCATCTCGCATTTTAAATTTCTATCTTTACTGGATGGAAGAGTCTACATGGGATCGTTATTCGTTGTTTACTTCACAAAGTGACGTCTTTGCTTTTACAGCATATGCAGGCGACATTGACGCGCATAATGATGTGCGAGAAGGCCATACAAGAAATAGGGATAGAGAAGAACTATCGAAAACTGTACTTGAATCAGCTTTACAGCTTCGTAATCATCGTATTAATGTTCATCTTATACATCGTAATCAATTATAGAGATATTCCACCGAATACACCCATACATATCCAGATCATCCTGATAATCGCCACGAACTACCCTATCTGCCTGCTATACATAAGCGACATCTCATTTCTTCATTGGGTGAGGTAGGACTATTAATTAAAATTACGTAACGATTGATTGCGACTTAATTCGCATTGCGGATTAATTTCCACGATTCTGCATAAAATTTGCAATAACGCACATGCGCGCGCATATGCCACGCGTTGAATCAATTAGTCTTTCGATGCTCGTGCGAATTCGTCGAGCTCCAATTCAGTGAGATTGCTGCGATGACTTGCCGTCTTAATTATAAATCGATAATTGAAAATGGTAGGACAGACATTTCATAATTTTCTCTTCTCTTGAATTCTGTCTATAAAAACGCTCCCAGATACGCGAAGATCCGCTTCGAGCAACTGAACAACGCGCTGCAGCGCATGTTAACCACCACCCCCGATTCGCCGCAGCACAAGAGGGTACTGAAGATGAGCGATGAATGGAGCAAGACTCTCATCACGTCCGCATCGCAGCAACAAAATCGCAGCAAGACGAAAGAAAACACCGATACGATGAGGGCTGTCAAGTAAGATCCTTCTTGCACAATTTGCATCTCGCGTAATCCAAGAGTGCCTGCACGCTTGCATGCCCGCATTATATTACCTGCGAGAGTATTTTTCAATGAGCTGCAACGAGAGTTGTAACTGGCGCTAATTGATTTCTTCACGCCTTCTAAACGGAAGGCAAATTCATCTTGAGTTGATCAGGTCCTCCAGGACCATGAATGATGCGTACGGCCTGCAGATTCTCTTTTCGATGACGGCAGCGTTTGTATTCATTACCGCTCTTCTCTACTATGCTTATATCATATTGTGGATGAATCTGAGCAAAGAGGAGTTCAAACAGGAGATGATACCGGTCATCGCCTGGATCCTCTTTTATGCATCGAAGATCCTCGTTATAAACCACATGTGCGCCTTGGCCAGCACTGAAGTAAGCGCTATTCGTGTCCGTTCTTCATATTCCTAATCAAACAAACACCTTTAGAGAGAAAGAGAGAAAGAGAGAGAGAGAGAGAGAGAGGCAGAAAGACAGAGAGAGAAAGAAAGACCATTTCTTTTTAATATTAATAGATGAATTAACATTATTGCATATTGAATAGCGATTATCGCGTTCATGCGTAGGCTGCAAACACGGGTGACATCATTTGCGAGCTGTACGAGCCATCCACCAGCAAGGAATTCCGCGCCGAGGTAAACATCTGTTCGTTCTCATTGTCTTTACTGATCGTTTATTGATTAATAATGTTGAAAAGAAACGTATTTCCGCTTGATTTTTCGTCACAATGTCAGTCAGCGATCGATATCGGTTTAATATCCGAGTCCACGTTGATAGATTTATAGGAACTTTTTCAGATAAGGGACTTCACTCTGCAGCTCATACAGAATCCGCTGATCTTCACGGCGTGCGGATTCTTCAATCTGGATAACACTTTCATTCACGGGGTAAATCAGGAATTATCCACACTTACTATGGACTAGAAAAATGTTCTTTAGAAATTTTCTTGTCATCTGATGCGATCGCATTGTTGAACGCGTTACTTCAACCCCTATCTTGATGATAATACCTGCCTTTAATAAGCCAATCTCAGTTTTTATTCTTCACTAATTCATATTCACGTTTAGTGGATCCTAGATCTCATCTATGCATTATTTAAACGATGTTTACACGCGCGCTTATGCACTTAATTATCAAGGATTGTAGTCACATTTGTATCTGTGGCGACGTGATAACGTTAGAACGATCTGCAAAATGAAACGAATTAAAGTAAAACCTGACTAAACGATCCATCTTATGAAAACAAGGTTTTTAAGCGAAAAAGAATATCACGAATTATATCAGATATCATTAAGTTCTTTATTCCTTTCTCAGGTCATTGGCTCGGTCACCACCTACCTCGTGATTCTCATTCAAGTCGGAGACTTGTCTAATGGAAATTTTACCATATCCAACAGTAGCATAACGAATTTTACTGTACCTGATATTCTCACGATTGATGTTTAGCTGTGATCGCAAATCTTCCTTGTATTTCCGTGAATCCTGAAGTTTATACGATCGTTTCTACAAGTACACATATTATACGCATGTGCACACATTGATATGAAAGCGTCAAGAACTGAATCTCTCACGCACGAAACTAATGTATCATAATCAAAATGTTGTTTAATAAATGTTATTGCGATATGTCTTTTTCCATGAATAATAGATTCTTACTCTCATGCTTTCGCTAGAGTAGAATAATTCACGTTAATGATATAGAAACAAATTTTAGAGGTAAAAACTATATCTATTTGATAATCCCTCACTCATTGCTCAAACCTACTAACCTACCTCGCTTTTGGCGATTATTACGGCTACAGGTAGAAAAGAAAAAGGGAAGACACCACTGCAAGACAAGTTTAATTGTCCAATATCGGTTAACGAGGATCTGATAGCCGGATATATTCTCCCCAATGATTTTCCGCCAATTAGAACGCCGACAGGGATATTGCGTCAATTACACTGTCCTAAACGCACTTATCCCGCTCGACTGCTATCCAGATGGAGGCGTTAGCCCATGAAATTCGGTCCTCCCGTAATTCAATAGCTCCTGACTCGGTCGAGACAGCTTCCCAATCGATTGCATCGTTAAATTTCCCAAATTTTCTCAATTTACATTTACGTTACTTTTAATTAACTCATCTGTTTCTTTTTCTTCTTCTTCTTCGTTCCAGAAATCAATCGCGATCTTGTTTACATCAAATATACATTCAAGCGTTTGAATCAGAACATCAGAGAAACTTTTTACGGAATCATCCGTTGGAGCCCAATGGATGATGCGGATATATTCGATGCACATGACATATAAAGAAACATATAAAGAATATTCGAGATACGTATTTCGAGAACAAGGGGGAGACACAGGTTTACATCGAGGATAACATTAATTGGGAATTAAGGGCGCGAATGCCGGTGGCCGTCAGGAGCCACCTGCTCTATTCTATGGCACTCTCTCTCGAGCTAAGGGGATTGATTTATCGTACCCAAGGGAGACGAGGCTTTGAGCACGGGACCGGTTCGAACGGATCAAACCAACGCCGTTGTTTCCCCTCCCGTTAAATAAAATTCTTATGAGACATTGCGAATACATTGCCAATATTGTTATCCACAATTGTCCTTTTTTGTCGTATCCTTTTGGAAGAATCCTCTTCGTTTTATGTTTACAGCGAACATAACAATCCGATTGTTGAAAGTAATTATATGACTACATACTTATAATACAAATTAAATTCACTTAAAATGAGAAACAAAATCATAGCTTTAAATGTAACTCGAAATTATGTAATTTTCAATTGAGCGAAAGCGAAAGTCATTAAGTAAAATCCGCTGATCCGGATACATTGAATCAATGGGGTGTGTTTCTCTCTCGAAGCATACGGGCTGGATTAGAGATGGAAATTGTAGAAAGGCAAACAGAAACAGCAGCCTGTTATCCTAATAATCCGCAAACGTCGTTTATCATCCGATAGCAGAACCACCCTAAGCGAGACCACTCCTACCCGAGGACACGCGCAGCCGCCGACTACGTTTTCCACCCTCATGTATATGTATATGTATCTGCTTCCATTTACTATCAAACTACTTGTTGTAGAGTCGTATAAACATTTGTTCAATTTTCGTCACAACTTTACTAATCAGAGGCATATCAGAATAGCGGGAATAGGATTGGAAATAAAAAAATATATTATATTTTTACATTATATTTTATTATTATGTTATATAACAAAATAATTATATTTTGTTAAACATATACAAATATTTTGAAATATATTTACAAAATGTATGTAGAAATACAGCAAACATCAATAATTAAAACTTTTTGTTACCGTATTTCAGCTTATTTTTAAATTTCTTTGCGTTTATTCCATACATTTTTAGTCTTTCCGCATCCAGGGACATCATCGAGTCGACATCATCCTGCTTGTGCTTTCCAACTTTTCTTCCTTTATTCAATTTGAGGTCCTTCTTCTTCTTTTTAGAGATTGTACAGTTTTCAGCAGATGGCATTTTGTTCTTGTTCTTTATTTTAGTATCACTTATTTTTTTCTTATTCTTTTTTACCTCGACGTCTTTTTCTATTTTGATTTTAATGTCATTCGACTGAGAGTCTTCATTTCCTGCATCATTGATTTTTATTTTCTTAGGAACTGAACCTTCATCATCCGTTTTCAATTTGTTCTTTCGTTTGTTCTTATTTATTACAATCTTTCCTTCCAAATCTTTATCTTCACCTTGTCTCTCATCATTCTTACTGTCACAAGAATTATTTTGCATGTCACTTTCCGTAATGTTTATATTTTCTTCCTTGGGAATGATATCAGTGGCCATAGTAGATTCCGCATTATAACTATGAGTTTTAGATTTCTTCTTCCGCCTATGTTTCTTGCCAGCAGCTTGCTCATCGACAGATTCACTTTTCTCTTGCTTCTCTTCTTCTGGATCACTGAGTGAGAAATAATGTAATTAATATACGAAATAGCTAGTAACATGTAAGACATTCTTATTTTTCATATTCATATTCACGATACTTACACGTATAAACTTCTAAGAACTTTTCGCTTGAGCGCTTCATTCTTCCCTTTTTGTTTATACATTCGAAGTTCCTGTTGTTCTACATGTTCTGGTTTATGCTTAAGAGCTTGCCTCAAAGAACACCACTTGTTCAATTCCCTATCATCAGCTGTCAAAATCTTCAAATGCAAAACGCATGGTTATTAAATCAAATTGTGAGAATCGCTATTACTATTTATTACATATGAATTATGATTTACTTCGTCAACAGTTAATCCGTAATCATTTGGCACCACTTTTCTATATTTAAATCTGCAAGGCAAATCTCCAATCATATCTTCGTAATCCAATGAATAATATTGATCGAAATATTCCTCGTACGAGGGATATTGTTTCGGATCGAACTTTGGCTTCTCTTTTGTTAGGAGCTCAGCGAATTTGGAGCGTCTCCTTCGTTTCTTCTTGTTTGTATTTTCAAGGTCAGCCTGGAAATTTTGAAATTCATCGTAATCGGCATCCATCTGCAATCAGAAACATTTCGATAAGTCCCTTCACGTAAATATGTCGATTAAATATATGCAACGTATTATGTTTAATGAGTACATTAAAATCTGGGTCTTCGCAATGAGGTTCTTCTTTTCTGTCAATTTTATTTGCACTCGGATCATACTGATCCCATGTACGCTCGATGTCCAATTCTTCGTCGACATCTGGGAATTCTGGTTTTTTATCTTCATCAGCAGCGTAATCGGCATAATATTCATCGCTGAAAAGTTCTTTCATCTTTTTATCATGCTCGTTTGGATCAAAATCAGCGTCAAAATCGACATTATCGAAGTGCATATCATTATTTCCTGTAATTCACATAATCATAATTAAACAGGCAATTAAACAGATCGATGTAGCTTCCACAAAATTAAACCTAAAAAGAGCCATGTTACCTGTGATCTCTTTTAATTTTTCTATCTTTTCTTCTATCTCCTTTCTTTTCAACGCTTTTAACTGCTTCAATTCCTCGTTTTTCCGTTGCTTCTCTTCCTCTTTCCTTTGTTTAACTTCTATCCTTTTCTGAGCTCTACGCGTATCTTTTTTTCGCATTGAGTTTTCCATTGTTCGTGGATATCTTAACAAATGAATAAATAAATATAGTAATAATATGTTTGACAATTAATATTTCTCAAATAACAAATTGTACCTCTTGATGAATTCCTGATCGGGTTCCTCGAATCTAAAGTTGTACTTGCGTTCAAATTCTTCCTGCTTCTGGATAGTTTTTTCATCTTCCGACAAGTTTTCGTCGCTATCATGAACAACGTGATTATAATCCAAGTCTGCATCATAAGATGCACTGTCCATGTACTTGTTGTTTAAAATGTAATCTCTCAAAAATTTCTCGTTTGTATCTAAATTAGGATCGTTCCAGAAATCGCGTAATGGTTTAAGAATTTCCTGATCCTGGGAATCTATTTTCACTTCTCGACCTTTCAACCATTCTTTGTACGACTCATCTTCCTAGACAAGAATAATAACATTATAAAAATATATATAATTAATAAATAAATTATCTTATAATAAAAATATAATATAAGATAACTAAAAAAATAATTAAACAAACCTTATGTTTTTCTTCGTCTGTCTTTTCTTTTATCTTTAGGAAATCAATATCTTCACCATCCTCATCATCTTTCAAAGCATGCTTGAAACTATCTTTTATTTGCTTTTGCTCTTCCGTATAAGTAATTGTTACAGATTTAGTTTTTTGTTCTATATCATCCTCATCTTCGCTACTACTATATCGCCCATTTCTTTCCATCATGATTTTACGTTCATAATCACGTAAGAAGAGAGATTTCTCCTTTTTGGACTTTTTTTCCTTCTTTTCTGATTCGACATCATCTTTTGATATTCCAGGTTTGGTAACATCGCTAAAAAACTTGGTTTTTTTATCATATATGCAAGGATCCTCATTTTTCAAGCAAGCTAAAGTCATAAGAAATTCTTTCTCAAATCGTGGATCTTGAATCTAAAAAAAGTTATCATTAAAAATTAATTTATATCGTTGCATTATTATCAGCTTAGTCTTACAAATCAAACAATAAAATAGGAAATGCCTTATTTCAAAAAATTAAAAAATTAAAGAAAAATTTATAGAAATATGATCATCGTTAAATATCTAACGTACGATTTCATCATCATCATCGTCGGATGAACTAGTATCGCTTTCATCTTTCAAATTTACAGCATCGTCTCCATATCTTGCTTTTACTATGTAAAAATAAATAAATTTTTTATTTAATTTTGTGTGTGTTATGTGCGTGTGATATCATTCGTTTAGTAATCATATGAAATATATGAATAAATTTATTTAATAACTGAATCAATATCGTTACGCATACAAATTATATGTAATAAATTCAATATTAAATATTATTAAATTTATCTTATTTTAATTATGATATATATATATATATATATCGATATATAATTTCGCAATATAATCTTCAGTGTAATATAGATTCTCAAGTTTCTGTTGAAGTATAAGGTTAGGATTTACTTACATTTATGCAACTCCTCTTTTTCACGAAAGTTATTGTAAATGTTGGCATAATCTTTATTTATTTTTAATTCCCCATCGGAATCCGAATTGTCGCCGTTAAATAATGTAGCCATATTAATCTAATAACAGCGGACGCCTAAAGTATTATTTAAATGCAGACATAACACGAGGTGGACAACTCTAACCTAGTTTGACGAAATATCAGTAACGATCATTATGTGACTTTATTTGATTGATAACTCGGAATTATAAAATCATCATCTCATTTTCAAAGGATTTTGGATTCATATAAGTAAACAAAAATTTCATCCAACTTTTTCTTAATACACGAGATTTAAATAGAATAATGTAATGGAATGAAAATCTATCCTACTATTTATCTATTTATGTAGTTATGTAGTCAATATTTAATCAAGTTTGTAATTTAAATATTTAAACTTAAAAATTATTCTTTCATTGTATGCACTATAATTACAAATTTATTTACTATATACTTATGAGTATTTATTTTTTATATATTATATCATTCTATTATATGATTTTTAGCGTTACAGAATTATATACAAAAATGGCTTGTATCCTAAGCAAGGCTCCCTTTTTATATCAAACTATTTTTCGTAAGAATATAATTTCTGGACCCATCACGAAGCTCGCACTTGTAAGAAATTGTATGCATCGTACTAATAGGACTGACATCAGAACACAAGAGAGACTTAGATGTAAGGACAATGTGAACAGTGATTATAAACTCATATATCGAGAGGAACAAAATGTCATTACAATAACTTCTATGGCATATTATTCTGGAGGGATAGGTATTGTTATCACTTTAGGTATCATGGCATATCTATTTTATGATATATTTGTTTTAAAAACATCACAAAAAGATTTATATAACGATTTATCGCATTTTACATTGGGACCCCTAAGCAAAGTAAATATATTTGATTTGTTATGTGTTATTATGCTGGGAACTATCGTACTTGTAAAATATAGCAAAATAATTCCATTAAGGATTTATCACAACTCTAAAAAAAAATTATATAAGGTAGTATTTGTAAACAATATATTGAAAAAAGGAAAATTAGTTACATTTGCTGAAGGTACTGCTGTGCCAGTATTTAAATCTAAAAAAACAGGAAACATATTATTTTATGTTAACAATCATATGATATTGCTCGATGAGGAATCTTTCCCAGTACCGTATCAACGTGAACAAATGATTTGTAAGACTATTTAGAATTTTTGCAACTCAGTTTTTCTATTTGTCACACATACATATACATCAATAATGATTCTTTCGTTCTTACATATGTTATGTATGTTATGTATGTTATATACATTATGTATGTAATTTACAATTATGAAATGTAATTTACAAAATACAATAATTATAAAATAATTATATATTTTATCAACCTTTTAATATTTGTGTAATATTCGAATACTGTAAATTTTATTTATACATTTTCAGAATGAATCACATATTTTTAATAAATGAATCATATATGTAATAATACATATAAATAATATACACGAAAGCAAAAAATATAAATCTTGTACTAAATCAATTTGATGTATTATTTATTACATAATGATATAAAACATATACAGAAAACATTATAAACACATAAAATATATTTGAAATATCATATAGTTATAAAAATGAGATTATACAAAAATCTGTACATTTAATTTCTAAGAAAAATTATTTTCTACATTTTCTGCATTTTTTATTCCAAAAATAATCAGTATCAAATTATCCCGAAAATTTTATAATTTAATGTTTCATTTTACATATCAGATACTTTCTGGTAATAAGAAACAATTGTTTTAATTTGATATTTTTACATATAATATTGAATATATATAAATATATGAATATATATAAATTAATATTCAATACATATATACATATAAAATTTCAATTCATATAAAAAATTCTATTATTCGATAAAAGAAATAATTTAATATTTATTATAAAATTGGCCGGAATCTGGATGTTTCCATATGAGAGTAAATTTTACATTAATTATCAAATTTGTACACAGGTGCTCCTTAAAATAGCACTATAATACAATATATTATCAATGATAGTAATACACTTTAATGATTTTTTTCACACAATTACTTCTCAATCTACATATTTGCATATTTGTTCATAAGGAATATTTTCCACAGTCTTCTTGTCTTTGTTCAGTTCAACATCTATACTATAGTGTTCGACGTGTAATTTTTTCACTATTGCCTTTTTACCTTTATGTTTTCCCCACAATATTAAAACCACTTTTCCAATTGCAGGAATCACTGTTTCCAAATATTCTTGATCGAGTCGTATAACATGTCCATTAACTTCCTCCGGTGTCTTCAGCTTTACTTTACCAACAAAACCATCCTTTTCGACAGATTGAACAATACCCTTAGCTTTGTAATACTTATCACCTAGACTCTTGGTAATCACTTTAACTGTCAAACCTTCTTTAAGCCAACCTTCAGTTGTTGGAGGATCGTTATTATCTTTTATTTTTTTCATACATTTTGTCTCCTTGTTATCAAATCTTTTTCGTTTATTATCTTTCTCGTCAATTGATTTGTTAGCAATGGATTTTTCTTCGCTGATATTTTCATCTTTTGTCTTTTCTTGCTTTATGCTGAATATAGGAAGTATTTTCGGTTTTGGTTTCAATTTGAAATCAAGAACCACAGGTGCATCATTTTCGGAACGTACAAATGGTATATTGGATGCCTCATTTTCATCTTCCTTTGTATCTTGCTTTGCTCTCTCTACTTGTTTCTCGATAAATTCCATCAGTCGTTCTTCATCATCCTTGTCCATTTTTTCTTTCTTTGCTTTTTTTTCCTGTGCAGCAAGTGTCTCAGGATCCCTATCGATATATGTTATATACCAACCTAAAACATTATAAATATATTAATTAAGACAACAAGATGATAAATACTAATATACATGCAAAGAATTAAATTATCATATAAGTTCATTAATTTACCAAATTGAAACAGCATACATAAAAATTAAAAAAATATATATATGCAATTCTAATTTGTAATTACAGTAATTACAGAAGTGATTTTTAATAATGAACCTTTTTCGGTTTCATCAACGACACATTGTCCGGTACGTCCAAGCCATTTCACAAATGCTGTCAAAGTAAGCCATTGTGTTGCATTCATATGTACATGTCCTCTATCGGAGATATATTCTTGATAGACACGATTTGCTGGTACTCGTCTGACACCGAATTGTCTTTTTAATAAATTTAGATATCCCTGTGAAAATTCTCGTGAGAACTGATCCATATATCGATGCGCATTATCAGCAAAGAGTAATAATTGACGATGATGCGATTCTGACATTGTATGGCACTTGAATCCATTTTCGTCTCGACATTGTTTTTGACACATTTGACAGTACCACCTCAGTTTCTGTAATCCTTTAGCTTTAATTTTGTTAGCTATATATTTTGGTGTGCCTACTTCATGTTTACCCATTGTTTATAGGTTCTTCTTTCAGTTCAAACCTATTTAATTAAATTACGTATTAGTTATGTGTTATCATATGTTATCCATATTCTGAATTCATAGTTTTAAATTAAAAAATATCTATTCCCTCAACCTCTGTTGTAGTACTTAATTAATAGTTAAGATATTCCAAAAGTTCAAAGGTGATATTTCAAAGGTAACTTCAAAATTAATGGATAAAACTTAAATCATATTTTGGTGTCCTGTCGTTTGTGAACAATTTTAATATATCATAAATATATTATCATATATCAATAAATTTTATCAGATTTTATCATATTACAGATTAATCATAATCAAAAACAAAAACATACAACAAGGATTTTATTTATTGTTTGTACATTTTATATTACTTGCCGAATTTAAGATTTGCTGATTATTTTTACAAACCGTCCAACTGTTCAACTGTCGCAGATAAGCATAAAAAATTAAAAGAAAGAATGAAAAGGCGAAACTCCTGTTCTTGTTTGATCCGATATTGATTTATACTACTATACGTCATAACCTCGATTTTCGATTATCTATTTTCGATCAAAAATAATAAAAGCTTATAGTGAAAGTTTTAGAAACTAAAAGTAGCCAGGGAGAATATTATAGAATGCTGATACATGATACTTAAATTAATTGGCTATCATAAATATTATCACTTTTATCGACATAATCTTTATCTTTTAGTTCCGAAACTTTTCACTATTTACAATAGTGTGATTCGCTATTAAGTCAGATGTAATCTTATTTCTAAGTAATACAATTAAAAAATAATCTGTACTTTTATTTAATATCAACATGAATTTAATATTAATATGAATTTCAGAATTCAAATCCTGCTTTTATGTCTGTACTTTAAGTTTTATATAAGGAATAGGCAAAAAACAACAAATAAAATATAAATAACTATAGGGTTTCTTGATATCTTGATGAAAATCTCTATATCAAAAATTATAGTTTTATTTTTGTTACTCTCGTTCATTCTTGATACATGTTTTTCTCTGTTGAATACGCCAAATATTTTGTACTATCGTAAACATGCTCTGTCCAGAAGCGTGGAATATCAAACCACCGCAACATAATTTCTCTATAGATAGAAGAAATTTTAATAAATCAGATAAACCTGCGATAATAGAATCTCATTATTTTAATCATTCAGTAAGTCTCTCTCTCTCTCTCTCTCTGTGTGTGTGTGCGCGCACGCGCGCGTGTGTTATTAAATAGAAATACATAAGAATAGAGAAAAAGATTGTGGTTTAGTTTATCAAATGTCTCTTTTAGCTTTAGAATTTATGTTTAAAATTTTATTTTCGTAATATTCGTACTTTTTGTGTTAGATATCCATAGTGCTTCCTGATACTACTATTCCTGACGGTATAAAAAAATGTCAAAAAGATACAGAATATTATCAAGTAAATGCACTGCGTGCTTGCGATCTCTTAAATGGAGAATTTATTGAAGCATTTGTTAAAAAAGGTAAGCATATATAAAATGAACAGTATTATTTCATTATTTTCTTCTCTAATTTTAATTTTGAGAAGAGTTATTAATTATAATATATAATAGATTATATAAAGCAAAGTAAATGCGCATTAAATCAAATATATTTAAGTTTTTCATAATGTATACAGATCATTCTTTGATATTTTTATGAATTTTTTCTGCATATTAAAAATTTTTAGGAGAAATTAATCTTATAACGATAGAGAATAAGATAGATCTACAGAATTCTATTTGCATAACTCCGACTGGTCATTTAATACTTTCTTTGGTAACTGAAGATTACCAAGCACTTGGATTAGAAGGAAAAGCTTCATCCTTTAAACATAAACCTCATACACGTTATGGTAAATTCTAATAACAATAATTTAATTTTATAATATATATATACAACTATATAATATTTTAGTTTATATAGATATAGATATAAATATATTTTATATATATATATATATATATATATATATATATATATATATATCATATTTAAACATCTTTTTTACCAAAAATTTCTTATCCAAAGTAGTGACAATTGATCTGAAAAACGAAAGTTTCGTTGCTGGTAAGAAGAATTATGAAAGAGTTCAAGTAGCATTGAAAAAACATCTCAAACAAAACTTTAATATCATAGTATCGTGGGATCCACCAAGTATGTGTACTTTTCTTTCTCCATTATATATATGTTATGTATAGGATATTACAGCATTTATATATAAACCTTTTCACATGACTATTTAAATATTTTAGCAGACAATGTGTGCCCATCATCTATAGCAGCATGGTTTCACAAACAAGATTATAGTATTCGTCTCTGCAAACAAAGATTTTTTCGAAGATCTAAATATTCATTAACAATACCTATTCTTCAGGATGAATATGACATTGACAGATTCTTTGAATGGCTCGGGATCTTCAGCATTGACGGTGATCTGTACGTTTCTTCGCGTTTTAAAATAATTATCTGTCCAATGACCAATGAGATTTCATAATAATAACTAAAATATTTTTAGGTCTAACGAAACTGATAATTATGTGAACACATATGAATATCCTTCGCCTTCTATGCCTGTCGGACAAGTGCAATATTTACACTGGACTGGCTTCTTCACACGAAAAAAAGTACAAGAAATATACGACATATTAAAAGGACATGTATTATCAAAAAAAATTCTACCATGGCTTAGTTTAGATGTACAAGGATTTGCGGACAGTCCTATTAGCTGGAACTTAAAGGAGCATACATTTTTCATCGATGGAGATAATAGCTACACTATTATTTTTCAATCTAACGGTGAATCTGTGATACGAAAAAGTTTGAGTTCTAATAATAGCCCAAGAACATGTATATAACAAATTCCTTAAATTAAAGATAATGATTTATGTTAAATGAAAGTTGTTTTTCTTTTCAGAATATATTTAAAATCAGTAAAAGAAAAATTGCTAGATTTATATCAATTTATTTTATCATGTAGAGAATAGTTAATAGAGAGCTATAAGTCATGCATTTTGTTAATATAATAAAATGCTATCTTACATTAATAAATGCGATGAATTAATAGCATAAAGGACAAGAGGTGCATTGAAAAACAATGAGAAGGCAAACATAATATGTAATAGAATACGTGTATATTTAATTATTTTCTAGAGAAAGCGAAAAAGTTTATATAAATACTAAAATTTAATATGCCTATATATAATTTACTGCACAATCTGCTGCGTATAATAGATATATCCTTCGTGAAAATAATAAAAATAAGAATAACGTTTCCATCGTTGTTCTACAAAATATTCAATGTTTTCATACACCACTTGTCTTTTTATTGACTGATATGAATGATATATAAATACTACGAGATCTCTGAGCTATCGCAGATACTAATTTTATATTTTACCACATATATATTATACTATCCTGACTGCCTGAAGCCTTTTACAAGATAAAAGAGATCTGAATAGAATTTTCATTAACGCTATTATTTCGCAACGTAACATAAGCATGTGCATCAGTGTAAAAAGCTGATGTTCATAAATAAATTAATATATAAATTAATATATAAATAAAGATACTAAAAAATATCTGACTATACGAGATCAAAGCAGTCTATCATATAATAAAATCTTCGGTTTTTAAGCAGGCATGTCTTTGTAAACAATAATATCATTTCTTTTTTAAACATCAAACATATATGATGTTGAGATAATATAAAATGTCTTCCTAGGTATTTTTGAAAAATTAAATTATGTGTCTACATCAAAACTTTGAATTAATCTTCATATTAAAATGTGAGAGCTATCTGAATCACTGAATTTCACTCTAGAATTATAATATAAATCCTCTATACCTGAACCAACGGACATGCGAGACTTAGAACGTGCCACGAGCTCGCTTATATCGTCAAGATCTCGATATCTGAAATTTACGTAATCACGTAATCACATTTCATATATATCTATATCAAAATTTATTTAATACTGATAGCACTATACAGGAAATATTAATTGATACATACCTACTGACTGGCCGACTAGGATTTTCAGATGATTCTGATGAATTTTTCATGTTTGAAAATCCATCATCCGTATTGAATGATGCTGCATTACCTATGGAAATATTACTTATCATAAGAATCAGAACAATAACTTTGTAGAAGCAAAAGATAAGAAATTACCAGAGGGAAATAGTATAGTGTGTTTTAATAGATCACCACTAATGAAAGGCGATAAACTGTCATCATCATCCGGTAATAAATGAGTGGTCGAGTCTGCTCCTATGGATTCTACCATTTCCAACCATTGCTGATTGTGTGATCGGAATTTTTCTACCTTTATACGTGCCGCCCAATTCTTGTCGCAAATCTATGCGCAGATTTATGTGAATAATTAATACTTTGTATGACACGCAATTAGCTTTAATTATGTATTATCCAAGATAATATTTACGACAATATAATTTATGGAAACATGAATACAAACTTGCATAAAAGATATACTCTTAAAGTTACTCACAGCGATGACATCTAGACATGTATCACAGACTCGTCTGATTGCAGGATTCTTATCGTGCATTAAATCAATCAGATAACCGGGAGCTTCTACAAATGTTATTACTAATTGATTATCGCAATATTTTTTACTTATTGATTATTTAATTATTCATAAGACACATTCGCTATCCATTGCTTTGAAAGCTTTCAACATTTATTTAACGATTGAGAAAATGGATTATTACCATTACCAGTCTCGCGAATCAAATAATCTCGTGTTGAGTCATGTTTTGCAATTTGATAAAAAACATAAATAATTTGCAGAACTATTTCATCATCTTCTTGCTTAGCTGCAATAATAATGTGTAATATGAAGATATGAAGTATATTCTTTTTTCTATATACATATATAAACATATATTTTTATAAGCAATTGCAATTATAAGCATAATACCTTTAAGAAGTTCAATAAGAGAGAGGAGTATATCAGCTTTACATAACAAACGAGCACAATCTTCATCATGAGCTGCAGTGCCTAGAAATATAACAACCTCGAGAACCAAATCATCTTGAACCTTACCTGCAAACGTAAAGTCAATGATAAGTCGGAATAAACTTTAATATATCTTAATTTGCAAAAAGAAAATGAAAAAAAATCATACCTGGGACTAGATTGTTCCGAATCCATGGTATAAGATTACAACGTTGAATAATTTGCGAATAATCCAAATCAGGCAATTCTAAATTTCCTAACACGCCGATTACCTCCAATATAAAATCTTGAGAATCAGACTGCGTTAAAGCCATAGCAAAATCACCCACAAATTCCTATAATTTATATTAAATATATAAAGATATATTGATTATTAAAAATAACAGTCTAATAAATTAAAGTTAAAATTAATAAAGTATAATTAGATTATGATCAATAAGTGATACTATTAAATTTAGCGTTAATATCTCAACTTACAACAAAATTTTCTTTTGTCGAATCGTGTTGAGAGATGTTTCGAATCATTTTCATTATGAAGGCGTCTTGATTTCTGAATGCCATCTTTATGAGACCTTGCAAACGATTATTTTCCACCATCAGCTGTGCATTCTTATTATTAATAGCCAAGTTTATGCCAAGTGCTATCAATTCTGATCTTATGTGCTCATCTTCAGAATTTAATATCATATTTATTATCTAAGAAAGATATATATTATGAATTATGTAAGTATGCGCTACAATCTTGAATATCTCGAATCTATATAAAAAATTTGTAGATTTTTACCATTGGAATGCAATCTATATTTACAAACATTGCTTTCACTTTATCATCCATACAGGCATGATAGAGTAATCCTAGAATTGTGTTCTTACTTTTTATGTCACCTGTAAATATAATAAATATGACTTATTGACATATGCATATTCTTCATAATTCTTCATATCTTTCATATCTTATTTATATCGTCATAATTTTATTTTATATATAGAATTTAATCTTTAATCTAAACACAAAAGAAGATCATCATTTAATCTTTTAATTATAGTTTTTACCTTGGCCAAGCAATTTTATCCATTTTGGTAACATACCAACTCTAATCATTCTTGCTCTTAGCTTTGCATCAAAAGAAAGATTAAATAATAACTTTAAAGTGCTTAGCACGAGATCAGCATTATTATTTTGTAAAAGCCTTGGTAATTTATCTATTATGTTTTCTTCTGCCTATAAACATTAATATATATATGAAATTTGTATTATTAACATGTAATCTCTCTATACACATATATAGTACATATAAAGAAATATTACCATTAATTCCTTGTTTTCGCGAAAGATAGACAATTTCTTCAAAAATGTAACAACCAGAATCAACAAATCAGTGTTTGTTCTGTCTAACGTTTTAATCAACATACCAATTACGTTCTTTTTACGCATTTTTCTTTCGACTTCCATTGCGTTCTCAGCGATGTTCAAGAGCAAATAAAATGCAACTCGCAGCAATTGTTCCTGCTTCCTCGTTAAGCTCTTAAATTTCTTACGACTTTTCTCAAGTTCCTCCTTCAACTTTTTAAGATCACTCTCAGATATAGTTATAGAAGCATCTGTAGATCGTCTCTTGAGCTCATAATCTAACGGGGTTTCCATATTCCAGATATCATCAATGATCTTAATCCTTCTATCATAGTTATCATTATTTCCCACTGGGAAGAATGTCAAACCAGTAGTATTCTCAAAGTGTTTTCGACGTTTCTCCATATCCTCTTTCCATTGATCGTAGCGGCGCAATTCAAAATCGATTATGTCCATACAAAGAGAACCAATCTATGGATAAAAAGCGTATAATTTCATGTTGATCTCTCATGTTTAATCGATATCAATAACTTACTCTGTATTCAAGCACGATATTGTGAAATTGGCTATATGTCGAGAAACAAAAGAAAATGTAAATGATGTTTGTAGACAATTCTATGCTGCGTCGCCAATCTTCTCTTAAGACTCGAGCTAAAGCACTCAATAATGATTCTGTAAAAACATTTTATTACGTTATAATCAAATATTATAACTTGTAAAAATAATTATAATAAGATATATTTTTAGTTATGCGATCTGTATAAAGATACTTTAGTACAATTATCATATAATTATTTGAAGAATTTGAGAAAGGATATATATTATATAAAAACTATATACCATTTTTTGTCAATTCCAGAAGATTATCAGGTATCCTTGCTAATTGCAAGATCAAAGATGAACCCTTAATCTTGCCTGGTATTTCCTCATATAATAATTCAATATAACTGTCGACATTACTGATTACAGCACGTTCTGTTTCACTATTTTCTGCGCTCAATGAATTTGATGATGTAGGTCTTGATGGCTGAGAATTATTATCGCTACCTATTATAGAAATATAAAATTTAATAAGTTATTTGAAAAATGCAAATATTAAATATAAACAAAAGATATATTAGATTACCTGCACTATCGTTGGTCCGACGATTTTGTAAATAATAAATCAATTGTTCAACCTCACGTAGTTTGGATTCATGTATCAACGAGCATTTTTCCATTACTTCTTTGGCTAACAGAGAAACGTTCGTGTCTGCATTCAAACTTTTCAGTCTGATTATCTTTTGGCATTCCTGTATATAATAATAATATATCATTATTTATATATATAACTTAGTAAATACTTTCGTTGCTTGATAGTGTTTTTTTATATGATTTAAAGAAGAGAAGCTTACTTTGCGATCACCAAGCATAGGATCTCCTAGTTCTCCCAATATTAATGCTTCGACATCGTAATTTACTATCAAAGCCTTTTCTGTCGGATGTACATCCAATGTCCCGGATCTCACTTTTCTTTATTATAAAAATCAAGAATTAGAAAAAGAATTTAAAAAATTAAAATATTCAATTATACCTTAAATTTTTACTTCAATCATTATCCTAATTCATAATACTAAATATTAATATTATATATTTCGAAAATATTGCAACATATATAAATGGTTGGAAATCATATGACAGATGAATGACAGGTCGTTTGACAGATGCTAAAGCGATGGCCGTTCCTCACCTTTTTAAAAATTTGGCTTCATCCATTTTATTGCTACGCTTGTTGTTAGACTAGATTATCTCTCTGGACTAGAATATTTCTCTTTTACGCTTTATAAATTTTTTCGTCAATTTATCTGCAATTATTCCATTTCTACAAGAGAAAATCCTTGAATATCTACAATACGTATAGGGGTAAAACCACAAACTACGATTAATAAGTGACATTGCGCATACCTGAATTAATCATGGGAGAAAGTTCCATTCCCATGAATTTTGCATTTTAAATTCCTAAAGATAAAATTTTTTATCAGAATTATTATATATAATATATGTAATTCTGATAGAATTATACGTAATTCCATTAGAATTATCATATATAATTAGGATTACTATGAGCGTTAGAGATCACTAAAAATCGCTCGAATCACTAGGAACTAGATTTTCTACTTGGATACGATATCGTTATGTCGGATATTGGATTCGATCTAAATTTCTCATAATAACAAACTTGTGGCAAATTTAAATCTCATAAGAATTTATTATCAGTTATTTGGTAATATTTTTTAAAACAATTCGGATATCTAATACAAATGAATAATTTATGATGACAATATAATAAAGTTAACAAGTTTAAATAAATTATTTGGTTAAATTTTGGTAATACTATGCATTTTATATTTCATAAAGATTCTTGAAGGAAAAACGCCATTTACTTTGTGCCTTTTTAAAGAATTGCACTAAAAAGCTATTGACAAGTTTGTATTATACATTATTTGCAATAAAATTGTTTGCTTTTTATGTATTATTATTCGTTTATAGTACTTGTTCGATGCTTCTGATGCGGAGTAGAAATGAGCACTCGGGTATTAAACGATATTCATAATGATCTAAAGCAGCTTATAACAGCGCTTACATCATTTGAGGTATATATTTATAAACTACATATGTTTAAACTACATATACATTATATATATATATATATATTTATATTATAATATCTTACAAAATAAATTCTCATTGTATTTGTAGGAAGATGAAGAAGGATTTCGCATATGCGAACGATTCTGCATGTCAAATATTAAGCATCATCGCTATCTTTCCATTGATAGTTATGCAACTAAAGAGGCTATAAGTGCATTAGTTACCAAATTTTCTATTCATGGAAAATATGAAGTTGCAAAAAAATTTCAGGAATTGGTCGATTCCTTTTTATCGAGCTTTGACTTTGAGCAACATCCACAATATGATCTACAGTGGTATCTGCTAACATTCTTGCTGGATTTGTCTACCGAGACTCATAAATCTAATTTAGATAGTTTAAAACTCGCACGTGGAGAGTATAGCTTTAATTTAACTAGTGGAAATGATGATAGCAACACAGAAGAAATAGATTGGGCACAGTATTTGAAGGAAGGTCAAGAGAATTTCTTTTGTGACTATAAGAATGATGATAGCGAGAGTGTAGGTATTTATGAATAATATATTTCATAAAATTATTACTTGAAATATCTTTTTAATTCTTATATTTATGCAGGAATGGTCTGAAATATCGGAAGAAGAAGGGACTGATGGAAATGATGTCTTGTTACAAATAGCTAATACACAATTGGATATTGTGCAACAATCTGAAAAAATTTCCGATAATGCAATAGATAAATTCTCTATAGCGTTAATACAAAATCTTGAGTCCAGAAAGTGGCTTGCATCAAACGTTCAAACTGATTGGTGGAATAATTTACAATGTCAAAAGTATCCTGTTATTATACAATCTTGTGATACTAATATATGTGATATATGGTAAATGTTTCTAAACTTATTCTACTAATTTATTTAGATGTAATTATATTTAATAATGTTAAATTATTATATTATATTTTATGATAATGGTATTAAATATATAGGCATGGGACAAGCTCGATGGCTTTACAAAAGGTGGCCACTCTTAGCGAATATCAAGTATGTAGAGAATTATTGTGGATGTTTTACATTCAAACATCAATGGTAGTATTTCAACAGGATAGTGAATCAAAATTCTTGATACGTTCAGATATATCCATACCAAGTTTGACAACTGTATGTACATTTAAATATTTTCTTATTCTTGCGATACACTTCATGCCTAGTATTAGCACATGATATAGATTTCTTGTTACATTATTTAAACATTGTTACATTATTTAGACAGCTTTTAAAAGCATTCTTTCACCATTTTGCGAGTGCTTTTCAATGATATATGATATTAAAAAATTTGAAGCTGATTTGCAATCAATTTATAATGAAAAATCAGAACTTCAGAGTCCTCCTTTGACTTATGAAGCATACAATGCAGCACTCAAGCAGCATTTATATGAATTTAAGATCAAGATAATGAATACAGAAAAAGATATTATGAAGCAAGGTAAGCTCACATGATTATTGTTCAATTATTTGTTGTTGATTTTGTATAATCTTATTGCTAAATATTTTTTTTTCTTAATATTATAGAGAATTGCAATACATTTCTATCTTTATCAGCTAATTTGAGGAAATATCTAAATACTATAAGAATGCTTTATGATATACATAAGAAAGTTATAATCAATTGGAAAGTTAGCCCTAATTGGAAATGCGCGTCTCGATTATTATCATGCTTATATTATGAGATGCAGAATTCTCATAATCGGGAAAGAACAAACATTTGTACAAATTTGTATCTATGTAGTCTTACTGTTTACCTTAATATAATTGATACATGGTTAAGTGAGGGACGATTAGAAGATTGGAGAGATGAATTTATAATCGTAAGGTAAGGATGCAGAGAAAAACTAAAATTTAAATTTTGTCTCTTTTGCATGTATTATTATATGCAATATATCTAATAGGTATTTATTATATTATAGAGATACATTAGTGGAAAGTAGTGAAAAATTTATAGTTCGATTATCCGATAATGTTTGTTTGACGGATCCAATTATGCAATTCTTATTGCAAAAAGTGCAACGTATGGGCCATAGTATTGAATTACTTATCTCCTTGGATAGAATTACAGATATATGGAAAATCAATGGTGAACATAATGGTCTTTAATTTAACCCTAATTGTCATTATGTGACAAATATCTTCATTCTATGTTATTATTTTTTGTCATAAACTTCTTATAATATATAATTTTTTATAGATATGAGAATGTCATTAAATACTGAATTGCAAAATAAATTATTATCAGAAATATCCAAGTACACTCCTCTGATTGAGGAGACAGATGCATCTATATTGCAAATAGATGAAATATTAGAAGAACATGACGCTGATGTGGAAAAAAATATAATACAACAATTATCAACTTTACACAATCCATTTTTTATGAAAGCTATGGAAGATTACATGCCATGTGAATTATATAGAAATGATACAGTGGATGCTCATATACCAAATATTCAAAATATTCAATATCCTAAAATGGAACAAAATCAGATGTATGATTTATACAAAAGGTAAATTCCAATACATAAAGATATAATGTATCCAATTATTCACAAATATATATTATGATAATTTCATATCTAATAATATACAATATATCTTTTATTTATAGGTTACAAAAAGTAAAATATATTTTGCCATTGCAAAACATTTTGGAGAATACATTATCTGAGATTTTAAGTTTACGCTATAATAGCGCTAGCAGATTAGTAAAAAATATCATGATTGAGGAATACAAATTACAAACGCATCTAAAACTCTTAAGACTCGTTTATATGATGGAAGCTGGGCATGTGATGAATAAATTCTATCAAATTTTATTTTACGAGGTAAAGAGAAAAATATGAATCTTATATATAGCAATAGATATTTCTGCGATATAATACTATTAATTATAATGAAAATAATTCTTTATAATAATTTTTCTAGATTGAAAATAATCAAATGTGGGCTAATTCATATTTTTTGTCTTGTATTCTTGAGGAAATATTTTCACAGTATTGGCCAAATACGAGTTCACGCTGGTCCATCATGGTTCATGGCAATATCAATACTCATCAAGTATTACAAGCTGTGAATAGCATAACACTGCATTATACGGTAGAATGGCCTATAAGTATAATGTTGACCAAAAAAGTTTTGGAAAAATATAATGAGATATTTAGATTTCAATTAAAGTTAAAATGGGCTCTGTGGACGTTAAATAATTTAAGATTTTGTGGTAAAGTAACAAATCAGATTTAAAACATATTTTTTTCTACAAGATTTCTGCAAAATATATTGTTCAATTTTCCGCTTTTTCCAGATCTAGAGGGTTCTAGGTCATTGTATGTAAGGGATAGATTGGAACAATTTCATATAAGACGTCTCGAAAGTTTAAGGTTTTGGTTGTTACATGCAATAGGATCTATTCACACATATTTATCTGGTCAAGTATTGCAGAGTTTAGGATTTATTTTGGAAAAAGTTCTCGCACAGGCAGATAGTCTTGATACCATTATATCAGGTAATATTATTATAATAGACAATTTTTTTATGAAAAGAGTTTTTTTTTACAAGATTATACAAGATAATAAAATATGAAACTTATCCAAAATACATATTGATTAAAATAATTTTTATAATTTTTATAAACATAAGCTAACATTTTACAGTACACAATGAATACTTGAACAAAGTTCATGAGCATTGCTTGTTAACAGAAGAATTTGAAGACGTAATGACAACCATAAACAATGTATGTATATAAAATATAAAATAATAATAAATAAGAATATATGATTTCACATTATTATTTAGATGATCGAAATGTGTATTCATATACGGGATAGATGGTCACGCAAAAAGTTACTATTAGCCGCTGCAGAACTAGATGTGATGGAACACAGTTACATAAAATATCATACATATCTTGCTTTAGCTTTGCACAATGCAATACAGCATAAGGATGCAGATTATTGTAAGTTTCAAAACTTGCTAGCAATATTTCATATATTTCAGCATACTTGTCCACGATTCAACAATTCAATCAATCTATTGTCATGAGATGTGCTAAATTAAATATCAAAGTTAAAGATAAGAGATATGATACACAATTATCTTCTCTTAAACAATCATTGAAATATAAGATATTAATTGGTATGCACCGATATTTTGAATATATTTTTCATGTGTGCACTCATTAAAATATGAATAGCTCAATAACAAATATTTAAAAACTAAGCTGCATGATAATTAACAATTTTATTTCCGATACATACCTAACGTTTTCTCCTTGCTTTATTTACAGTGACTGGCTTAAGCTCAGCCTTTAATTGCAGTATGCCCTGTGCTTAATTTTGCACTAATAGAGTGTCAATTTATATTGATTTAACATTGTCAATATAATAAAATTATCATTATAATACTTGTGTTTTCCCGTGTGGGTTAACAATGACATCAGTTTGTATCATCTCATTTGTATCAATCGCTGCTTTATATTATAATCGTGAACTTGCAGTACATTAGTCTATTATCCTGATCAGTACACTATTACATATATATTATACCATTCATAATTAAGAAAATTAATATTTTTTATATAATTATTTTATATTATATTAAATTTTTTTATACAAAAAGATTTGTAATAAACAATATAATAGTAGAACTATTGTAATATATTCTATATTTAAGATATTGTTTTTTTATATGTAAATAACACATTTGTTAAGATGTTTATTTATTTCTTAAAATAAAGATCGAACAACTGTATTTGAGTCATTTCCCTCGGAAAATATGATTGTCATAATACAATTAATACCTGACCATTTCCAATTTCCAATAATCCTATATCCAATATTTTATCCATATGATCCACTTCTTTGCAGGTAAACTAATGCCAATATCGGCAGTTTGCATTGACAGCAAGTCATATGAAGATAGCAACAAATTTATTAAACTTATTTCTGATCTTAGTAGAACTCTATTGACAGAAATTGCATATCAGAGTTTACCACCATCAGGTATTCCTGTGCCAATTCCGAAATTAATTTACGGGAAATCTTGGCAAACGAGGTATAAATTCCAAAAATTAAATTATCCGGTTTATGTATATCGAATATACTCTTAAGATAAATTATAGCATTATTGATACTTTGTTGAAATTTTAGTTCAGACTCATTATTACCTGTT
Source organism: Eciton burchellii (assembly GCA_020341155.1). NCBI lineage: Eukaryota > Metazoa > Arthropoda > Insecta > Hymenoptera > Formicidae > Eciton > Eciton burchellii. The sequence continues at coordinate 404,182 of JAHMML010000027.1, read as the reverse complement.
AAAATGTCTTTGACTGAATATGAACAAACTTTCTCCTATATGCGCTGGTATCGATACGAGGAACAATTTGTTATTCTAAGTTCATCCTTGTATACTTTACGTGACGAGATAAAAAGTATCGTCGCCAATTCGCAATATTATAGGAATGAAGACTAAATATATAAAAACGTAAACATATATTCGATAATATTAATCTGGATGAAATATAGAGTTGAAAAAAATATAAATTGCTTTGTACAAAGAGATACAAATTAAACATATTGACATATATTATGTCCTCTTGCGATATACAAGAAGAAAAGTTATCTATGCAATAGATAACTGATAATATATATACATCCCAAATGTCTATTGAACAAATATCAATTACAATTCATTATATTAGTAATTTAAGATTACTTACATCTTTGAAATATAATCTGTTTATATAATATTATTGGTAACATAATTATAATAATTTATATCGATTATGTAAGTTATCCTTGATATGAAAAATATTTTATGTTCAATAATGTATTGTAAAAGTAAAAAGTATAACATTAAGAAGATATGCTATACTTCTGAGATACATTTACAGAAAAGAGAAGTAATAACAAAATTAGTATTAAAATTATACTCGTGAGAGAAGTTTTATGCAAGTGAGACATAAAGCTTAACTCTGCGCGATCACAACAGTACCATTTTGTCCAATAGTTCCAGTTTGTGATACTGTAGGAGCGTTTGATGTTTCATTCGTACTTGTAGGAGAAGATGAGTGATTATTCGCATTTGTCGCAGCTAATGCTTTGTTTCGTAATTCAAATACTTGTTGTATTGCCTTACGGAAACAAAGGAAGTTATAGTCAATGACACCTATAAATAAAAAACACGAATAGAAATAAGAACATGCTTTTTTTATACACATAATATTAAAAGAATTATTTTTACCTTGTCTATCAAAATTGTCCTCACGTAAGATGCAAACTAACGCTAGAAATTTATTCACTTCACGTAAATACAAAATTGTACCATTATTCAATTTAATTAAACTCGAACTTTGGTTGTCAAATGCAGCAGCCTCTAAATCTTCCCTCAATCTAAATAGATATAAACGTAAAAATACAAATGATGCATTAAACATATGTCTATCTGTGCAATTGAATCATTTACCCATATATGCAGGAAACATCGATAACAACATCAATCATATCACAACATAGCTCGTAACTTTGCATATCAACAGGCGAACTATCTGTTGCGATATAAATCTTTGATACAACATCAAACAGGAATGCTTTCTCGATTGCGGAGTTCTGTAAATGCAAATATATCTTGTAAACAAATCTGATATATTGAAGGACTTGATACTTGTCGTAAGAATAAAAATAAAAACTTTTTTACCGATATGAGTATATTGAGTAAATTTTCTAAAGTAGGCAACTGTGGTATTAATTTCTGCACAACTTTGCTGAATGCTTCAAATATACTATGATCATATATTGAAGTCAAATGGAAACTCAAGTGTATTTGATCACATCCTAAAAAGATATATGAAATGAATACTTATAATACTCATTCCCTTAAAACTTCATCTTAGAATCTACCTGAGTCTGCTAAATCATCATTTGCTCTTGTATGTATATCTCTTTGTGTCTCCATTTTACAATCATCTGATAATCCATCCACTTTATGAATAAAAACTTCAAACTTAATTGCTTGGTTAACCTTATATGCTTTAGTAACTGTTATATTAAGTTTATTAAGTGCTTCCATATAATCGTCCTGTGCATCTATTACAAATACCAATGCTCCACAACCACCAAATATCATATCACTATCAAAAGTAGGATCGAAGAAATCAATTTGTCCAGGAAAATCCCAGATTTGGAATTGTACAAAGCTTGAATTACTTATGTCATCTTTAATTATTTTATTTGTACTTTCTAAAAACAGTGTTTCATTTGGTGACATTTTATGGAAAACAACTTTTTGTATTGATGACTTGCCACTACTGCAGAAGCAAAAAAGAAAGATACTTAAACATATGAATATTCTTAAACATATAAAACAATGATTATACATAAGTGAATTTTTACCGTCTTAGCCCCATCAAAAGTATTCTAGGCTTTTGTTCTCCAGCTAATGGATCCATAGATCCTTCGGTTTCTCCATCAAATGGTGCATATCCAAAATCCTTGGGGAAAGATCCGCTCTGATAATGATCATCATAACCACTTTGATAATGATCATCATCATCCTACAATAATATCATAGAATATACACAATATAAAAATGTGTAACTTAATATAATAATATATTTCTTATATGCATTTTATACTGAGCTAATTTTTAGATTGCAGAAATCAGGAAAATACATAACCTCGATTCTATATTAAATTAAATCATTTAAAATTACGTTTGATAAAAGTACGAATCATTTTTTATATCTTTCTTTATTAGAGAAGAATTAAATCCTAATAAAAATATTCATTGTACATCGATTTGATCTTACCATAATTGTAAAATTAAATAACTTTGTGGATAAATCCGAATTATTGCTTCTTTTAACAAATTATAAATCTTGGGAATATCACAAAATGTTACTAAATGTCACAAATATCTATATATTCGTTTAACTATTACTGCATGTAGCATAAAGACTATAAGATTGTATGTAGTATTTTTGTTTATAGTTTTCAGGGATGTGATGATACAAAGCTCATTTGATATAATCATATGTCAATTGATGTTCTGATTGGTTTTCCTTTTAAACAAATGTCCAAACAGACAGAGGCCTGAGAGTCATCTGGATACTCTTTGTGAAATATTTTACATTCTCGATTACAATGCCACTTACATTCATGTTAGAGATTCTAAAACTGAAATATCAAAATATTTAACTGTCGATAAAATAGTCACCTATCATTTTAAGTGTAAAAAAGTGCATATAAGTGCAACTAAAAGCGACAAGTGAAAACTAGTGGTCATCGAAAGTAACGGAAACTATAGAAGAAACTCCCCAGAAAATCATGTCTTCACAAACTTTATTCTGCCAGTTAGACGATTCACGTGCAATAAATGCCTATGCACTAAGCATATAGCACTACAAAAAGAAAAAGAGTAATGACAAAAGGTGATAACTGAATGATCACATGTGATTGGGAATTAATTATATTTCTCTTATAAAGAAAAAAGTAAATAAATTGTTAATATATCATGATATTCTTTTTACGCATTTATAACTTAGATTAAGTTTAACTAATTTGTTTATAATTAGCAGTTTATAGTTAGATGAATTACATGTTGATGAAATATATTATTTTAATCATATTTTTAAAGAATTATAAAAGTGCAATTAACTTCATATGCTTCTCTTTAAAGGTATAACTGAGAGAATGGAAGAAGAACCAATGGAGGGTATTACACACGAGGATCAAAGCAGCGATGATGAATTTATGGAAAATGAAAATGCAAACGAGAATCAAGAAAAGACCGAATCAAAAGTATATCTACCAGGTCAAACCATGAAGGATGATGAGGAACTTGTTGTAGATAAATCAGCATATAGACTTTTACATCATGCACAATCTGGTGCACCATGCCTTAGTTTTGACATAATACCCGATAACTTGGGTAATTCAAGAGAAAGTTATCCTTTAAGTATGTACATAGCTTGTGGGACACAAGCTGCTAAAACTCACGTCAATAATCTTCTCGTTATGAAAATGTCCAATTTATATGATAATAAACAGTGTTCTGAGGATTCGGAAAGCGAATCGAGTGATTCTGAGGATGAAAATGAAAAAACACCGGTGATGAGCGTCGCTCCTATAAAACATCAAGGATGTGTCAATAGAATAAGGTAAATATATTAAATAAAAGAAAATATCATTAAGAAAAACTTGTAAAATCTTATATATCTAAAGATATTTTTATTTTATGATATTTATAGGTGTACAAAACTTGGTGACTCAGTCTTAGCCGCCACTTGGAGCGAATTAGGTCGCGTAAATATTTGGAATCTGGAAGAACAATTAAAGGCAGTTGAAAATTCTAATTTGCTCCTTGCATATCGTAACAAATATGATAAAGGAGGCAAAGACATCAAACCACTATATACGTTTAAAGGTCATGCATCCGAAGGATTCGGCCTCGATTGGTGTCGCATGGATCCAGGTATTTTAGCATCTGGTGATTGCAAAGGCAATATTCACATATGGCAAATCGACAATAGTGGTACATCTTGGCATGTAGATCAAAGACCATATAATTCGCATGCTCCGCACAGTGTGGAAGATTTACAATGGTCACCGAATCAGAAGAATGTACTCGCTTCGTGCTCAGTAGACAAAAGGTTGTATTAATGAAAAATATTTTTATTAATTTCACGTCATACTTTCTGGATTATTATAAATATTAATTTGTTTGTGACAGTATAAAAATTTGGGACACACGAGCGAATCCACAGAATGCATGCATGCTGACAGTATCTGATGCTCATACATCTGATATTAATGTCATTTCATGGAATGCAAAGGAGAGCCATTTCATGGTTTCGGGCGGAGACGACGGGCTACTTCATATATGGGATTTACGACAATTTGGATCTGGCGCATGTCCTGTTGCTACTTTTAAGCAACATACTGCACCAGTGACTACTGTGGAGTGGCATCCCACAGAAGCCACAGTGTTCGCTTCTGGCGGAGCTGATGATCAGATCGCTCAGTGGGATTTGTCGATAGAGGTGGATCATACAGAAAAATCTCAAGATAACGAGTTGGCCAAGCTACCGATACAACTGTTATTTATACATCAAGGCCAGTCAGATATCAAAGAATTACACTGGCATCCGCAATGCACAGGAACCGTCATTTCAACCGCACATTCAGGTTTTAACATATTCCGAACGATTAGTGTATAATAAAATAATAAAAATATCATATTTAGAAAAATTATATTTTTTTTGTATTCTGTAAAAAATACTTTCTTAGTCAGATTATTTTCAACATTAACCTGTTCTCATGTGTATTTTCACATGAATCTTATTTGAATGAAAGTTGTAGAATTATTCATTTGCATATTTAAATAATTTAAATTTTTTTATAAATTTTGCAAAAATATCACAGATTATTGTTACAGATACAGATTTTACTTGTTTATTAACAATAAGGATAACAAGTGTCTTATAGTCGGCCTTCCATGCGGACAATTCCATGGATTATGCATTTGTGCCATCTGCATTATTAGCTTCTGCATTTCACTAATATTTAACGCTGTACCAATCATAACTGCGCTGCGACATGCTCTAGAGGCTAGCATTTGCCTGACACGACTTGGACGATACATATGTTTCCCTTTATTTTCACTGCTTGTTTCTTTGATGAGAAATACTAGTTCTTCTATGTCTTCTTGACCAAATTGCCAATAACCACTAACAGGCATTCCTACTAATTCTATCTTCCTACCAGATTCAGCTAAAACAGCGATTTATACAAAAATTAATAATTTTACCAATTATATGTTTAATTAATAATTCATAAGCTTTTCATAGTTTAATCAATCATGATTTTTGTACCTTGTTCATTAATTTTGAAGGTAAACCCATTATTTTCGAATATTTCTTGATGTTCTATGAGTATCGTTTCGTTCAATGCGGAAAAGTTCAATGATTTTGGAGCGATAAGTTTTTGTGTTTTTAGTTTTGTTTCATTGCTGAGTTTCTCAAAACGAAATTTTTCGTCGGTGGCATGTTGATCAATGATAAAAAGATCATTCTGTAGACGAGCTATTATGAAACCAAGATTAAATTGACCTATGATTTCCATCTATAACAAATATTTAAGTTCAATACATAAATACAAATAATATAATTCAATACATATGTTTCATGCAAAATATATTTAATAATAGTATATAAATTAATCTAATTTAATTATTACTTAAACAAAAAGTGATATGCTTATATTACCATGCCAAACGAATCTTTCGTCAATTCTCTTTGCAGCTCTTTTTCAGCTTCACTTTGGCTACCTTCCATTTGTACTCTGTACTTTATTCTTTTTTTCGTATCAGTAGATGCTTTAATAATATTCCTTCTTTCTTTTAATCTTTCTTTTATTATTGCTATGCTTATTACCATTTTGACATCTATAGGTTTTCTCTTTGATTTGATATTAGTTTGAATATCATTGTCCTTCATTATATGAGAAGTCGAAAGGGAGGATATTGAAGGTGATATTTGCAATCTTTTGGCTGGTGATTGTATATGATCAGACGAGATTGTCCTTTTCAGACCAAAGTTTAATTCTGTTAAAGTCTTAGCTGTAAAATTTCCTTGCAATTTGTCCCATTTTGAAGTTAAACTAAATTTTAATGTTGCTAATATGAGGCGTTCTTGTGTGAAGAATATTGTTCTTTTATCAGGAGTAACATTAATATCAGCGCATTCTCGATGCAATTTGATATTCAAAAAGATAAATGGATATTGTTTGTTATTATACTTATGATATACATTATTTATCAATCTATTGATTTTTGTGAGATCGCATGGTCGACCATTTACAAAAAAAAACTGTCGGTCGGGTGAAGAACGACCCATTGCATGATCGCAAGTACTTATGAAGCATTCCCAATTGAAATCTATGATAATGTCATTGGATAAATTGAATTCTTGTAATGTTGTTTCATCTGGGGCCTGCAAATCTAATTTAATAATACCATCCAAAGATTTTTTTCCAAACACAGAATTTATATTGTCTAGCACATTATCTGTATTTCTTGTAGTCATTATGATATTAGCTGACTTGCCTGTTATTAAATTGGAACATGTGAGCTTAATGTTGGTGGAAACCAAACAATAACCATATAAAACTTGAATAGTACGTGCATATTCCTTCTTCAGATTTTTTTGAAACTCCTTTGCTCGTACAGGTAAATTTTTGAATATATTTTTGACATGCACTGTGGTTCCTTTCTCCCTAGCACATGGTTCTTTTTTTATTAGAATACCATTTTGATCAAATTCTAATTTAAAACCATGCTCGCTTGACGAATGCCTGGTAATAATATTCAACTGAGATAGAGCACATAATGAACTTAACGCTTCACCGCGAAAACCAAATGTATTCACTTCAGTTAAATCTGTGAAATCTCGAAGCTTTGATGTGTGATGCTTCAAACCTAATCAGAAAAAAAAACTTATTTTATTATTGTTTGAATCATATCAACTTAACAATAAACTAATACCAAATATAAAATATTGTATACTTTCTATATTTTATATTTTAATTTAAATATATTTATTATAAATTATTGCAATTTACAGGCTTACCTAAACCTTCAAAATCTTGTTCTAAAACACCGCTACCATTATCAGTGATGCTGATGCATGTTTTACCATAATCAGTGAGCTTAACATCGATTACTGTAGCACCGCTGTCTAAACTATTCTCCACTAGTTCTTTGACAGCGGTTGCGAGATCAAGTACTACCTAATAAGATATTTATACGATATAATATTAGACTGCTTCTCGATTAAATCCGACATGCCCCGCGTCATAAAAGAAATTGACATACAAATTACATTGTTTATATACTTAACCTTACCTGGCCAGAGCAAATATGATGGATCGTTTCTTTGTTTATAGCTTCTATCTTTTTCGACTTTTCGGTCGTCGCAATAGGTTCATCCATTGTCCCGTTATTTGCACTTTACGTTATTACATTTAATTTATATAATATTGTCAAAATTTGTATGATATCCGTGTTACAGATCCGATGCGTCTTTACCATAACCGTTTCGATTGTACAACTGATTTCGTAAAAACTGTATGCTTAAAACATATAAGTTTTGTTGTGGTTTGCTTTTCTCAGAAATATCAGGGATGAATTGATAAACTATGTTTATCCTATATTTCATCATTACTTTGACAAATGTCAATATAGATTTATTAATAACTTTCATACATCAAGATTATGTATACTACAGTCTTATCAAAAATATATTTTACAAATCAGATCGAACCCCAAATCCAGGACCTGGTGGTGGAGTTGTTAATGATGTAAGTTCACCGGCAGGATCGGCTGCAAATCTGGTGGAATTTTGTGGTCCTGGTGGTGGTCTCTCACCTTTTTTAAAAGCATTTATTATAGCGGTTGCGCTTTCTGGAGTCAAATCCTCCTGAAAGAAAAATGAAAAAAAAATATATTATCATATTCTATTAAATTTTAAGAAATACTTTTTTAAAGAAATAGATATATACATACATAATAATCATCATTTACTTGGAACATCGGAGCATTTGCGCAAGCACCGAGACACTCTACTTCAGAAATCGTGAACAGCTTATCCGTAGAAGTAGCACCAATCTCACAATTTGTAGCCTTTGTTACAGCATTTACTATCGAATCAGAATCTCTCAGCCAGCACGGAGTACAAGTACAGATTTGTACATGATACTTTCCCATGGGTCGCCGATTGAACATTGTATAAAACGTGGCTACTTCGTAAACTCTCATGCGCGGCACGTCCAATATCTCTGCAACCTTATGCATTGCAGAAATGGGTAACCAACCATATTGTCGTTGTGCTAAATCTAATAATGGTATCATAGCACCACGCTTGTGACCCTCAGGATAAATCGCGAGAAGCGCTTTGATGCGTTTCTTATTCGCTTCATTGAATTCAAATGGTACATTAGGATTATCGTGTTCGCTGTCTCTATGCTAGAATTGAAAAATAATACATATCTATAATTAAATTTGATTATTTCAATTATTTATATTGTTAATTACTATGTACATACAATAAACAGTTGATCCGATGTACGATTCGTAGTTGTTTGCACTGTCCTGATATTTTTTAAAGCCTAATCAAAATGAAATTAGGTTTTAAATAATGATAGATTGATAGATATTAAGTGTAATATACATGTATGAAAAAAAGAAATTTTCTTTATTGATCCTCAAATATATTGACAGTTTCATTTCATATTTAATCTAAATTCCATAAACACTTTGAACAAATAAATTCAATTTTACGAAATTAATTGACATAATTAAAGCTTGAAGATTATGTAAGATGATTAAGATTATTGTAGGGAAATATATTGCTGTGATTCCAAAAACGATGAACACTCACGAGGAGCCTGCAAGCTCGACGTAAAGATGTTAACATGTCGAATACAATTAACTATCAGACGATGCAACAAAATTCTCGACACTTGTATTAAATGTCAACTGCTCGTTGCTTTCTGCTATATCAGTGAAATAGAAATTATAGCAAAAAGCTCATAATTGCCAGGTTGTCCAATTTCAAGCGAATGCCCCACAATCTAAAAGTGCATTTATGTGAATGTCCAAAATCACACTAAATTACTACATAAACTATAGGGTATTAATATGATGCATATTAAACTTTGCGCTCGCAATGCTAGAAATCAGTTTTCACTCTTCACAGAAAAAATTTGAATTAGAACTAGGATTATAGTTACAAACATTTATGCATACCGATATAAATATATCCTGAATATAGATATAGAATATATTAAGATAAGTAATATAATAAAAAAAATATAATACAATAAAATATAAATAAAGATTTATCCGAGTTATATGTCCATTATCTGCGTTCTAGTAACCTTTTCTTTGAAAACTCAAACTGATTTCTAATATTAAATTGTATAGAATAACACTTCAACATCACATTCATGTAAACTGCTTCATTCATTCGATATATCAAAACAAATTTGAATCCTAACTGCAAGATGATAAATTATCTTATATATTAAAGTACATGTTTTGCTCTATATATATTTAAAATATTCGACTAGTATCTATAAATACGAAAGTAAACGAAAGCGAAATGAATACTAGTATGGAAACTGTGCATAATTTGAGTAAAAATATGAACATGTCTACGGAACACGTCTACGGAAATGGAGAGGTAAATTTTGTAATCTCTTTTCTCATTTAAATCAACTTCTCTTAATTATTCATGATACATTTTACTGTATATAAAAATTCCTCAGATATCTTTCTATCAAAATTTCAATTTTTATTAAATCATATGAATAGGTTATGTGTATTATATCAAGTCAATTTAAATGTTAAATCATTATATGTCACATAATAAATATTGTCATATTTTGTAATTGCGACAGGCAATCGTTTCCGAGGAATCACCAGCGAAGCAGAAACTGAGGAGTTGGCTAAATCGGCATCTGCGGATCGAAATGACAGATGGAAGGGTTTTAAGAGGAGCATTTTTGTGTACCGATCGTGATGCTAATGTTATTTTGGGTTCTTGCACGGAATATTTATCTACAGAACACACAGAAGCAAGAGTTCTAGGTTTGGTAATGGTACCTGGTCGACATATTGTCTCAATACATTTGGATGTTTGAAACAGCTCTACTATTACAAGTTTGTAAATAATCCATTATACTTATTTATTATTAACATGGATAGTATACAAGTGTAATATATAATCATCTATTTTAAAGAACTGATTTTGCATGCCGATGTGCAAATACACCAGTTTTTGCGTTGCTGATATAGACAAGTTCACAAAAATTGATATGTACAAATACAATTGTTAGATATCAATGTGTTCAACATATATAGTATATAAATTTACAATATAACACATATAGTGTATATTATATGCTACTGTTTGTATTAGAAGAAAATAATAAAGAATATTTTACAGATTACTTTTTATTATAAAAATATTGAAAACTAGCGGTAAAATATGAAATCATTAATCAGAATCAAGATAATTATCATAAAACCAATATTTATAACAAGAATTTTGATAAATGCTTTTGTTGAGAATTAAGGGAGAATAAAATAAAATTGTGCGAGGTTAATATTATACTGTGTATAACATATTAATAAATATAAAGAAAACGTTCTATATTGTAATCATATAGATTTAATATTGTGGATCGATCATCTTTTTTTTACATAAATATAAATAAAACATGTTTTTACAAAATTGAAAATTAATCTATAAAAAGAAGTTTATTGGTCATTTCTTGGTTTTTTTACTATCTTTTATGCATTGCTCCTGTATACGCAGATATTCTCGTTCTAATTCTGTATTGCTGTCAATTTCTATTTTTACCTTTTTTAATGCATCATCTAGTCTTTGTTGAAGTGTGCTAGATATGTTGTCCAATCCAGTTAAATAACTTAATGTAGAGGCAGCTTCTGCCATTTTATGCACATGATCCATATATCCAATTAAATTCTAATTGTATATATATACTTTATATATTAAATAAGCATATAAACATATTATGTTTTTTGTAAGCAAAGCTTTAAACAATTTAACAGTTTAAACAATTTTGCATTACCATAATGATCTCTTTCTTGAATTGCATTTGATTTCGTGTTTGTACAATTGCATCCCAATGTGCATCACTCACATTGTAATTCAAGATTTCTTCATGCAGAGAAATAAGTTTGTTCAACAATGTCCTGCAATAACAATTCTTTATATCCTATTATGAAAATATCCATAAATCAATGGATAATGGGTTATTTTCATTTACCGATATTCAACACTTTGATATGTTATTGCCATATAAATAATGGTTAATGCCTGTGTTGCACTATTGGTAACATCCAATGCGGACTGTCTTATCATATGTTCATAGGTTAACTTTTTTACGTCCAACAGTTCCAGTTTTAATTTTACATTTTCATTAGGTTTATCAGATGAAACACAATGTGCGAACAATATACTCGATGTATACTGTATAATAAAAAAAGATTACTCGTAATCGATACACGATAATAACGCAACAATAAATTGTATTTTTACCGTGATAGGTCTAATATTTTTTAATAATTTTTTAAAGATCTGACGCATTGCCATATTTGCTAACAATGTAATTACGTTAACAATGTAACGTATATAATATATCTATAGAGTTTATTTCAATTATATACACCAATTGGAAAATTTTTACATCCAGGAAAATTTTGACTCTACAACTAGTCTGTAACAATTGCTTGTGATTGGTATATACTCCCAGATCTATTGAACCAGCTCTATTTCAAATAAAAATATATAATAATTCTGAAAATTTTTTAAATAATTTTGCTCAAAAAATCTTAAATCTTAAATCTTAAATCTTAAAATCTTAAATAATAAAGAAGAAAAAATATTTATTACGAAACAAGTGACAAAACGATAACAAAGCTTCACACTTTATTAATTTTTAAATAATTTCATTAGTAAATAACATTAATTAAACAAATTTTAATAAATTATGCTCGCATTTCGTCAGAAACTCTTTAAAACATTTTAATCTAAAAATAATAATACTTTATACAGTAATTTTTAATTTTTTATATCCATATGTTTAATACAAAATAAATAATAAAAGTGCATTTAATTTTTCTTTAGTTTAGCAATTCTTTATATATTTTTTATTCATCCAAATTAATAAATACTATATATCTAATATTCGAAATTACAACTATCTTTATTGGAATGATAAGAATTTATGAATCCGACAGCCCGGTTGGCAGTAGAATAACAATATCGCATGATTTTCATTGTCACAGTTCTAAATATTAATTAGCCAAAAGAGCAATCTCATATATTTTTCGACTTATTTTTGTATATTTCTCAACTTTTATCTTGTGCGAACCATTATGCTTATAAAATACCCATAATTATTTAAGAAATATATATTAAGATATATCTCAAATATATAATCCTATAATATATTATTATTAATAACAAAAGATAACAGGAAGAATCTCGTGAATTTTTTTATGATAAATAATAAAAGTCCGCAATAAAATACGTATTGTATGTGAGAGAATAGATTTGAAAATCTCAAAATTATATCTGCAACTAATAAATTGTGCATGAAAAATTCATTTTCTAAGAGATACACGTACATTGTTTTCCAATATTTTTTACATGTTCGCATTATTTATTTTTGTAAACAGTTGTATTCTTTGCGCTGCAATTTTATATGCAATGCGATTAAAAGATATATTTGCAGCAGAAATATTTTACAGAATTAAAAATTCAATATATTGGCATTATAAAGATTTGAGATAAGTCTTTCAAAACTGGCCCATTTATGTGTATTTATTATCAAATAAATCAAATATTTGAATTTGCTATTGCTTGGCACTCACATAACATAATTGTTGCAAAACAGTTTTTAATAAGATTGTCGTTTTTTTAATTGCACCGATAATTTTTTCATATATTCAATGGACAAAACTATGTATTTCAATATACATATTAAGTAAATGGAAAAGCTTGTTCACGTTTGCAAAATAATCCATTGAAACCATAATCCCCACTTTAATTTTTATATCTTAAATGCATCTGACCAAGATAATCTACAAAAATTGCCTAAATTGACGAATTATCGTCAATCTCAATAACAGAGAATCATTCACACTTCTTTAAATAAATTATTTCTTATAGTTCTTGATGTATTTCTTTAAAATCTTGATCGTCACTTAAATGCGGTTCTTTGTTTTCCACCACAACCATTGGATCCTCTGTAGTATCCGTCGCTTTCGATATTGGTTCTTCTTGTTGTTGTTCTACATTATCCGATGTATCTTCTTTAGTATGCTTGTTTTTCTCAATTTTCTTATCTTCATTGGATTCAACTGTAGCAGCTTCCTCGTTCTCTCCCGTTGTCGATTTACTATACGTTTGATTTGTCTCAGTTTCTTGTTTTGGTTTCCATATTTTCACCTTGTTGAGAAGATATTTAATTTCTCTATCGAGAAGCTCCATTTTATTTGCTATATTGCGAACCTTGTACTTTACTGGTTGGTTTAACGGTGTTTCCGCGAAAGATTTCAAGACCATCTCGTAATAATCCTAAAAAATATTACTCTTTCGTATCATATTGATATTACATACGTATCATATAACTGTAAAATTCGTAGACACTGTGTTATTATCAATTTAGAACCAATGTAAATATTATGAGTTACCTGTGTTTCGTTGATCGCTTTTTCTAGCATCTCAACTTCAATGCGCGTAATAACTTCATTTGTCAAACTCAAGTTACGCATATTATTTAAGAACAGATTACTAGCATTAAGCAACGAAACCATTCCTTTCAGAACTTCCGGACGATCACGGTGTTCAGAAACCCTTTCGTAAACATCATTCGTTAATTTTTGCAATTCCGCTAATTTCTTCTCATATACTTCAGCGGTTGCAGTTGATCCATCTTCATATAACCAATCGGATATTACAATGCATGCTTTGCGTATCTCTTCGGCTTCCTCCTCAGTAGCTGCGATTACATATTCCTCAGCATCAAGTCTCTGTTGTGCATCGATCACATATGCTTCTAGATTATTTAATGCGGTTTCTCGGCGGGTTTTCTCCGAATCATGCAAATCCAAACGATGTAATCTAAAGAAAATGTTATTAAAATTAAAATGTTAGTATAAATATTATTATATTAGCATTGAATGAAATTGTATCTAGCAAAATAAAAATTATAATTGTTAATACAATGTATACATTAATATAATGTATTAAAAAGTAAAAAATATTTCATAATTATAGTGTAATCATGTAAATATCAAAGATATTTTTGCTCACTTTTCTTGGGACTGCATAAATTTTTCATCCGACAAAATTTTTGGTCCTATAATGATCTCCTTTGAATTGATTGATTCTTTAATTTGAATAATGGTGGATTTTTTCTCTTTATCTACTTTCTCAGTTTTATTTGCAGCCTTATCTTCGTTCACTCTAGTCTCATTCTTTTTTTTCTCTTTAGTCTCTGCCTCTTTTGACGATTCCAAAGATTCTGGCTCTTCGTGCACTGGTTTTATATCTTCTTTCGGTGGTTCTTCTGTTTTATCTGCTGATTCTTTTTCATTAGAACCTGAAAGATTAAAATTTTCTTGATTTTATATTCTTCTATTCTTTATCCTTCTTAACACAAATATGTATCTGGAATCTTTATAATCGATCAAAAATTTCTAATCCTTATCACACATCTGTAAATCATTATCTATTATGTCTTCATAAAGGTAATATTTGCAAAAAATGATCCAATTGAAATATGTAATAACTTTTCTATATATGAATAATTCATTTGCTATTTCGAGAATTAATAATTTTCTGATATATGAAAACGTTGTAGAAGAACGAAAATCATATAAAATTATTATTCTCGGAATAAAGATACGTGCAACAAAAATTGTCAACATCATTTTTTGCATTGCAGCACAAACCTGCAAAGAATTTACTAATAGTTGAGCCAAGTATTGAGAAAGTACCCTCTTCTTCGTCAACGCTCAACTTTTCAGAAACTAATTCTACATTCAGTAAGTTCAATATGCCGCTCTCATCTATATTGAAATGCGCTTTGACACCCTTGCTTTCAGCATTTTCCTTGGCATGTTTTTCTAAAGCTTCAGCTACGCCACTCAACGATATAGTAGATATATTTCGTTGAATACAACTAAAATTTCAAATAATATACTATACATGACAATTGCATAATTAAACAAATATTTGTTAAATTTTTCCTTAGATTTTAGATTAAATAACAATTACAATTACTTACAGTTGTTCAAATACCGGTAAATGATCAACTTCAGCATAACCCACATCAAAATTAAAATCTTCTGTATGTTTATTAAATGTGATGATCTTCTTTTGTGGGAAAGGATTCATTTTGCTAAATAGCGTTTTCCTCATCTGCGCAAAAAGAAATTTTAAAATAACATTTTAAAACATTTTCTTGAAACATACAATATGTCAAGAAATCAAATGTTTATAAAATTGTTTACAATCAAATCTTACCTTTTTGACTTTGTTATCAATAATTCTATCAAAAGTTATTTCTATTGGAAGCAATACAGCATCTTTTGTAATAAATTTCTTAACTTTGAAACCTTGACTGAGATCAGCTGCTTTATATGCAGCTCCCAAAGCAGCTGCCTCATCTGTATTTATATTTTTCGACAATTCCGTCTTAATATATTGAGACAATAATTCTTGTATCTTTGGCATGCGAGTACCTGCTCCTACCAATACAACTTGAGATATATCATCCATCCTCAAACCTGAAACAATTTTGTAATATATATAATCAATTATATACTCTTAAAAATCAACAAAGAAGTGTTTGTAATATCAATAAATCAAAAACCACAAATATATATTCTATGCAAAAAAAAAATATCAGAAAGATACCTGAAGTCTCTAAAGCCATTTTTACTGGATCTATCACGGTGTCAAACATTCTTTTATACTCTTTTTCCATTCTTTCTCTCGTGACTTGTAATTTGAAGTCGATATCATCTATCAGACTTTCTATCTGAGCAAAATGATCTACATTTGCGCTAAGTACAATCTTCACGCGTCCAGCTTCCTTAAAAAGCTTAGCCATTGCTCTTGGATTTTTAAATACTGAATTTGATGTTTTCTTCATAGCGTCAAATTCTTTCGCCAAGTAATTTCTAAGTTTTATTTGCATCTCCAATCCACCAAGTATACGATTAAATCCCACACCCAATATAGTAACATGAGGATTAGTCTCGACGAAACCTCTCTCTTTCGTTTTCATGTTTTGATAGCTGACAACTGTTGCAGTAGTGCTACCTGCCCCCATATCATAGAACATGACATACCGGGCAGAATCATTTATTTCAGTTCTGCCGAATACAGCATAATTTAGAGCAACAGCCATATAGTCATTTATGAGCTGTAATACTTTCAATTCAGCAAGTTCTGCTGCTTGAATCATAGCTTTTCTTTCGGCCTGATTAAAGAATCCTGGCACAGTGATAACAGCTTCATTGATCTTCTGATGAGCAGAAGCTTCTGCAAATTCTTTACCTTTATGTAGCATTTGCGCAATTAACTCTTCTGGAGTATATGTGGTATTTTCATCTAACCTAAATGCTATGGTTTTTCTTTCATCATCGGCAATTATATTATGATAAGGAAATCTATTTAAATAGCCTTGTACCGATGGATGATCTATACTCTTTCCTAGAAGAGGCAGAATATAGGAAAAAGCATATTGCGGAAATCTTACTCCGATTGCTTGAGCATCCT
The DNA here is from genome assembly GCA_020341155.1 of Eciton burchellii. Classification (NCBI taxonomy): domain Eukaryota; kingdom Metazoa; phylum Arthropoda; class Insecta; order Hymenoptera; family Formicidae; genus Eciton; species Eciton burchellii. The sequence goes on along the minus strand of JAHMML010000027.1, from coordinate 387,120 downwards.
CGCCGAAAAACCTCTCCCCATTTCTGAATGCAATTACAGTTGGTGTTTTTCTCTTTGACTCTTTGTTTAAAGCTATTTCCATAGGAACACCAGGCTGTAAAGTGAAATACAATGAGGCATTGAGAAATATGACCAATTTTTTCTTATGTGAAAATATGAATTTAAAAAGCTTTTCATACGTATTGACAAGTATCATTGTAAATGGATTTCATGTCACCTACCGAGACAATAGCAACTTTCATCCATTCGCTACCTATGTCGATGCTCATAACAGCAACTTCCTCGCTGATGCCGATGAACGCAGCGATAATGAGCAAGACCAACGACGCCATCGATATACTTATTTGCGAAAAATTCATCTAGAAACGAAACAAGTATGAGTCGATAGAATCAACGATACAAAAATATCATATTATGAAGTCCAGGAATCGTGTTAATATGTGACGTTATGTGTTCATACTGCATTGGATTGGAACACCAACTATCCACTGTCAAACTTGGTTATGGATACCGGCGACGTGAAATATGTCAAACGTAAAATAGTACGAGCGAGTGATACGTTCTCACCTTGTGCTCACGTTTCTGACGACATGCGCGTTATTCGAGGACAATTCTCAGCTGCACACCATTCAGAACACACGTCTATGCATTTCTCTTTTGCAACGTTTTAAATCAACAAAAAACCAAATATAACTTCTCTATGATGCCCGATGCACTAAGTACCATATGTTGGTGTGGCACATTACGATTGGTAAAATGACAGATTAACGGTGATTCGTATTGGTCCGCGTTGGCAAATCGACACCAATAGCTACGTTGCACCATAGATATAAAGAAATAACTAGAGGAAATAGAGAATACGATTTATTAAAATAATTGAAAAGAATGTCGACCAACCTAATTAGCATATTATATTATATTGATGCATTCGTAATATATCAATATGATTAATACATTCAGAAGTATCAAAATTTAATGCAATTTAAAATAATTTTCAATTGATTTAATCAGAATTATGGTGCAATTGTTTACGTAATTCAATTACGAATTTTTTTATTTACATAGAATATTTTCATTTACGTTTTAGTCAAATTCTTTAACTGATAAAGATTTAGAAATTCTTTTCTAAACAATATTTATTCTATTGATATCAAACATTATCTTTCATAAAAAAGTTTTAATGAAACTGTGAAAAATTATAAAATTGCATTGGATATTAGAAAATACATTGAAAGATAATTGATGTAGCTGTGAAAATAATCAATACAACGTAAATAACATGTAATTCTATTACATAAAAATTGTTGGTGATTTTCTTATTTCTTATTACAAAGTTTATGTATGCTTATAATATAAACGCTGTAATTTTGAAATACAAATAAATTATATAATATAAAGAACATTTTTATAAAGAATAATTTAACATCGTTATAATCAAATTTTGAAGCAATATAAGATATTGATCTTACGAGTTTTTTCAATCACTGTACTTAATTACAAAATACTTAATTTGATCATGTAATAATAAAAATATTTTTAACCGATCATATATATCTATTAACCCCATTGATCTTCAGTTCGTCCGAATTTATACGTGAGTGAACCCAAAAAAATAAATACATTTTGTAGAAATAATCCTACGCCTGGCCAATGATGTGGTGCACCTGTAATAATGTTATATTAACACATTATCGTCTATAATATCTCAAATATTCGTTATTATATATACCTGCAGCTACAAAATTAGCAAATAAAATCCAACAGGCTGCTATTACTGCTGCAAATCCCATAACAAATCCAATAAATAGCCAACCTCTTGCACCTCTTGCTCCTAAACAACCACCATTATAAGCTTCTCCTCTTATTTGCGCATTTGTTACTGAATTGACCCTACATAAACATCAAATTACATTTTAAATCAAAATAATATAGTATTATTAAATTATTATGAAGGTATTAGAAAAGATATTTATGTTGCTTACATAAAAAGAGATACGGTACCAAATACTCCGCATACATGATACGCATTTGCTATTTCATCTGGATATTTTGCATGTGCATCTATTATAAACCACCAACCTACAAAAAACTAAAACAATGTTTCAATAAGATATGAACTTAAAATATAAAAGAAAATATGATAGAAATCGTGGAGAAAAATTTTTGTGTTAAACAGATATGCATAAAAAAATATTCCTAATATAAATAACCTTATGAAAAAATGGAAAGATAAGAGAGCATTGTAATATTATTTATCAATGATATCACAATTTATAATTGATTTATTATGGCTGAAATAATAACGCAAATTTACCAGTGTGCCCGCAAGCATAGAGATAAGTGCATTTCTTTTCTCGCCACCCTCAAACCATACGCAGGATGGTGCTTGCATGCTTTCGAAGCAGGATGTCATTTCTTTCGCGACTTTCTATTGATAATATATAACTGTCAAATTGCTGCTACCAGACAGCTGACCTAAACAATGACAGTTGCATCCATATACAATACTGTGCATATAATTCTAGATATAAACTAGTGACATCGTAATATATAGACAACAGTGCAATGTTCCTAGATGATTATTGCTCACAATTAATATATTTTTTAGTAGCAAATAATAGTTTTTAGAAATTCCTAGAATCAATGACAATATGAATAGAAGACCAATTTGGCAATTGATGCTTTAAGATATTATTTAAAATGATTTTATGATAACCACCAACTAAAAATATTGGCCTAAATATCGTTTGTGTATCATTGGACTCATTTGTTGCATCCATGATCAGTGTACATAGAAGTTGAACTTAAGAAACACGTGTATTGAAACGTATTTTGAGATTTTGGAATTCGTTTTTATGAAATTTTACAAATCAATCATAATATTTAAATTAATATTTAAACATGCAATTTTAAGTATCTCATTAGGATTCTAAATATAATGGTCGAATTAGGATTTCTGGAGAGGTGCGAGTCATGGCGATTAGAAAGCAAATTCTTTCCTAGCAAAATAGGTGGTAAACCAGCCTGGCTTGATTTGAAAAATATCCCCGATAAAAAAGATTTGGAATGTGAGTATTGCGGCGATCCTTGCATATTTTTGTGCCAGATTTACGCACCTTACGAAGAGGATACCAATGCATTTCATAGAAGCATATATGTTTTTATATGTAAAAAGATTGAATGCTGCAAACCAAATCAAAATGGTAACTTGAAAGTCTTTCGATCACAATTGAGTAGAGTCAACAACTTTTATCCATCCGAACCACCTATCGAGAAAAAAGACTGGAGAACAGATATTAGTGAGTATCATCATTTGAGTTTGATTGCTGATATTTATAAGCCTATATAGACTAACAGTTATGTGAAATTCTTTTTTTCCAGATGTATCGCAATGGGTAAAAACATGTCGCGTATGTGGAATTTTGGCATCTAGTCATTGCGCCAAATGTAAAGTTGCCAACTATTGTTCTCGAGTCCATCAAGTATATGATTGGAAGAATGGACATAAACGTACATGCAATACCAAAGAAAGGAATGATAATAATGATAATAATTACCTTTTCCCCGAATATGAAATCACGATGGATAGTGATGATGTACAAGAAAATTCTGAACAAGATGATGTTGAGACTGAACAGGAGGAAATTAAGAAATATAATATGATGATGCAGAGTGGTAAAGCTGGAACTCTTCAGCATGAAGATGTTAATGATCTTCTGGAAATGGTCACATCTGCCAATGAAAATGATGAAGTATTCATAAAATTTCGTATGAAAATAGATAATGATCCAGACCAGATTTTAAGGTATATTTGTCTTTTTAATGGAAATAGAGAGATTTGTAGTAATAAATAATTTTTATTTGATAGATATGACAGAGGGGGAAAAATTTTGTATATCTCTCCATATAACCAGATAACGGATGTACCAAAATGTTCAGAATGCAATAGTGATAGACAGTTTGAATTTCAGGTATGTAAAGTTTATTTCTGTACAACTAATATTAAGTAGATTGCAGAAATTTGATTCATTTTAAATCACTATTAAATCACAATTTATTAGTATTTAACAAATTTTTACATCTTATTATAATTATCTGTAATTGATTTAGTAAAGAAACATGTTTTTAGATAATGCCACAATTATTAACTCTTCTTGACTTGAAGGAAGCTGTCGATTGTATTGATTGGGGTATTTTAGCCATTTTAACATGTAAAAAATCTTGTATACCTGATAACAAATATGTAAGAGAATACATATGGAAGCAAGATATTATACAGGAAAAAACAGAATTAATAACAAATAAAAATACGTGAATATATATATCAATTTATTTCTTTCATATATATCTTTTTTAATAAATGTTCATTATATTTATTTTCTCTCTCAAGAAGAGACAAAATCTCTTGCACCAAAAATTCATTATAACATAACATATTAATGTGCATGCATCCATATACATACAATTAACCAGTTTCTGTTTCTATAATTTTTATTTATAAACATACTTTACGTAAAAAATATAATTCTGTATAAGCTAATTGTTTCCTGAGTGCTATCACATTCTATTTTTTGTAAGTTGTACATATATATATATAAGAATTATAAATCTTATATATAATATTAGAAATTAATAGCGAAAAATCCATTGCAATGTAATATAATTAATTATATTGCAATATTGAACAAAGTTAACATAGCGGTTTATCAAATATTATATATAGTATAATTATATATAATATATAATAAAAAAATAAAATACGATATAAAAATCATGATGCATTATTGGATTCCTGATTTCATAAAATCAGGATCAGTGAAACGAAATTTTTCTTAAATTTCTGCAATATATTGTCAAACAATTTCTATTGCTATATTAAATATAAAAAGTTAAATATATACTTTATAATTTATAATTTATAAAGATGCATATTAAAGATAAGAAACAATAAATTATAGAATTGATATAATCAAATGCACAGAATAACAATAGTCAATGCAGAAAAAAAACATAAAATACGATCCAAATTGATAATTGGATCGTTTATGGACATATTACATTTCTTTTAAAATTACAAATCATTATATATTATTATTTTGCTATATATAATATGATCTTATTACAATTATTATAATATTATATCCGAAAACAAAAATTGACAGATTTTCTAAGTCTTAATAAAAAAAACTTCGATCTTTTAAATTTTGTTACGATTAAACATCCCATGAAGATAACACATCATCATAATTATATCATCAATCGTTACTAGATATTATCTTCTTTGTCATCTTTGATGACTTGAATGTCCGTTTCTGACGAAGTTGATGAAATAAAATTATGTAAAACCGATATGCTTTCGTTACAATATTGTTTAAAGCGTTTGAGCATTAAAATTGGAACAGCTTTTGTTAAATTATGCGAAAGATCGAACGGATCTTGCACACACATGGATGAATCAATACGAAAATATTCAGCTTTTTTGCTCGACATTTGTGATATGTAGAGCGTCATAACTTTGGGTAAATCAGTTTCTTCTGTAAAAGATTTCTTATAGCATACTTCGCCTAAAAACGGACATACAACGCAATGCATATAATCAAACTTCCCATAATATCTGAAAAATCCTAACAATAATTCATATATTGGCAATTCAGGTACATCAATAGGAACTGTATTGCCAACTCCGGTTTCCCAACCTGAAATGGCAAAATTATACATATTAAAAATATGTTAAAAATATGTTAAAAATATGTTAAAAGGAAAAAAGAAAAAAGCATATTACATATCAGCTTTTAATTTCACATATTAATAGGTTGATTTACTTTAAGAATAAATTGTTAAATCGCTTACTTACCACCGACAATTTTTGATTCATTGTGATTTTTTATTAAATCGACAATACTTGGCATTTTATACTTGACTTGTAAATAAAAAATGACAAGCCAAGTGAGAGCATAATTTGTTATTGCCTTGGAACCGCTTAAACCTCCTAATAACATCCATTTTTTCAGGAACAATATTAATTTTTGACAAGGTGGATATGCCGTGTTAAAAGACCTGAAATTGATATTTAATCACACATACTATGAAACTTTTAAAGAATTTTTTTGCAAATAAAATCATGTCATACCTAACAAGTTTGGAGTTTTCCACTGAAAGACCATTTGTAAATGAGAGATCGCAATGCAATCCCGTTAACTTGTGTCTTAATTTTATTATAGGCGTCCTGCTTCTCTCCAACGTTAACTCTATTTCCCAATTATCGCAATCAGTACGAAAACAATCTTGTATCTGTTTGCTCCTGCTCTTGATTATTTTAAGATCAGTACATTCATCACCTATTATATAAGAAAAATTAATTCTAAAATTAGAAAATTTATATTCTAAAAATATAATTGTTTGGTATTTATTTATATGTTTCTATTAAGTACATTTACCGAAATCAAGATATATGTCAACGTCACTATTTAGCAGTGCTAGGCCAGTTACTCTTGATCCGAAAATAGATATTTTCACGGGTAAATTGTGACTTCTAAATAGATGTTTCAATACATTTTCTAGTTGAATCGGTCTTGGATCTCTTAATGTATTTTCTGCTTGTTCAAACAGCTCAGCAATATTTTTATCGATATTCTTCAGTAATTTTTGCGCAGTTTGTGGTAGCGGCTTAATTATGAAATCATTAGTTTTTACTAAATATTGATGCGTCCGTTTTTCACAGTGCTTAGAGTAAGTCACAGTAGGGTCTTTCTCGCCATACCATAAGGTGGCGCAAGTTATGCAAAAATCAAAATTTGAATTGTCAATATTTTCCATTACAATATGTCGTTGAAGATGTTCCATAAAATCTATCTTCCTTTTGTATCTAAAATTGCATTTAACGCAAGCGAAATATTGGATACTATACCACAAGTTTTTGAATTCTTCCAATATATCCTTCATTTGTACGAGTAATTTCTTGCGATCTGTCTGGTGCGAAGGAGAAGTTATATGATTCGTAATTGCTAATGAGTCAGATGACAATTCAACAGATATATCACAAGCATAGCATTTGGCGTATGTAGATTCTGACATTATCAGCTCTTTCAGTAATTTTAAATTTTCATTTTTCAAATCTCTATTTTTCTCCATAGGAAATTTTGAACACATAATGTGCTCTATACTGTGACTATGTTCAAATAACATATCGTACGAATGTGTAACATTGCATGCAAGGCAATGAACACTTTCATCGGCACATGGAACATAAAAACACAAATTGGATTCAATTATCTTCAGTCTCCTCGTGTTGCAGACAAACATAATTTCTTCAAATTCCAAATACTTTTTCCGATAAATTTGATTGTAGTGATCCATTGCACTTATACTAACTTCATCTGGTACTATCCGTAGAAGTTTCGACGATGCATGCTTTCCTAATTTTTGGTTTTTTATTAATATGTTTATATCCGCAGCTATATCAGAAGACATGAAAAAGCCAGCAGCACTTTCCTCGAATTCGTTCTTATACGATGTGCCGTCGTTCTCGAAATCAATATTCGTTGCAATTTCGAGATGATTATTGGCTTTTCGCATTAAACATGTTTCGTTGACTGATTCTTCCAACTTAATACTCGAATTAGTTGACACATTCATGGCATTTTCAGATGATACTGGAAATTTTATTATTTGATGTCCAAACATATCTTCTTGATTCTTCAGTGAAGTTGTAAGATACATCTCATGATATATAAGATTGTACGTATGCAAAATATTTTCAAATTGATAAAGATGTTTTCCTTTTTTTCTGAAGTGTTCAATTACATCTTGAGTACGATGAAATATACATCGGCAAATGATGCAAATATAAATAAACCGTTTCCGAATCGAGCACTGTGAATTTTTATAATATATATTACGTGTCTTAATATATATCACGGGCTGCTCCATAGCTCGCAGAGTTTCATTATCATTCTTAAAGGAGATTATACTTAAAAATTCCAATAGTTCTAAAGAATCTTTTACATTTTTACAGTTATTATACTCTTCCATCTTAATCTGTGCTAATTTATTTATATTCTCTTCATGTTTATATTTAGAAAAGTGATTTTGTAATAATAATACACCATGTATTATTTCATTGCAGAGCGAACATTTAAACATTGGATAGTTCTTGAATCTTGAACTGTAAATATGAACTAATAATTTAATTTTAAATGTAAAAGTCTGATTATCAATACCTGAAATAGACCTTGCGTTATCCTTATGTAACGTTATCTCATGATTTACTAAATCATTTTCTTCGATCATTTCCGTTTCACATTTATCACAACTAAACATTGTTGTAGATACTATATATTTAGACCACACTGTACCATCCCATTTCCTAATATTTGATTGTAATGATCTAATAATCTTTTTTGTCAATTTTAACTTTATAATATACTTCGCTTGCTGATTGAATATTTTTATAAAAGAAACATGTTGCTTACTTAACATATGCTCCTTCGTTGAAAAATTGTCTATAAATATATCACATAAACTACAAAACAGTGCACAATCGGTTGTTTCAATGTCCAAGATATCATCGTTTTTATTATTTTCTTCATTAGAATTAGAAGATAATGTGTTTTCTTTTATATCAGTATCAGATGAAAAAACCTTAACTTCTTCTTCATAAATTACTTGTGTCTTCGTAGGAAATTCCAGTTCGTTAAAATGTTGTTTTATATCAACTGTGGTTCCTATATCAACATTGCTTTGCTCGTCACTTGCTCGCTGCTTGCTTGCTTTGTTATCCGAATTTTTTAAAATATTTTTAAATTTCGATATATTTTTAATATGTTTCTTATGTCTATTTCCTCTTATATGTCCATCAATGTGATATAAAGAGGGCATTGAACATTGACAGAATACACAAAAGTAAATCTGTAGATCACTCATTACTATCCCATGATTTAATAACTCTCTGCATCTCATATCTGATAGATCGGCAAGGCTTTCAAGAAAATCTGGTATTTGGTTAGTTATATTCGAATGATTCTCTCGTAAATGGTGTCCTACCTCCATGTTTTGCAATATACATTTGCATAGATAACAATACCATTGTCCATTATAACATGTTATACGCTGCGCAACAAAATATTTATAAATATTAGTAAATTTCATCTCCAGTGACAGTGAATTAATAACTTCTATAAAGGGATTTGAAATCTTGCCAATAGATTTTGGCTCACTCTTATATACTTGTACTTCTGTAGTTCTTGATCGATCGACATGTTCCATTGAAGCATTTCCATCAACAGAAGCATGACTGTACTTGTCATTTATATTATCATGCGCATATTGTCCAATATTTTTTACATTGCATGCTGCAGCGAAGCAATTTTTATGTTCTTTTTTTCTAATATGTGACTTAATATTATATAAATCATATATCGAACATTGACAATGTATACAAAAGTAATGATCCGGTAGTTCCTTTATTATTATTCCATGTTTCACAAATTTTTTACTTTTCTTTTCTGACAATTTGATAAAATCATCTGGAAAATTAAGTATTGATATTTGATTGTCCGGATGAACTTTCTGTGAATGGTATTTTGCTTCGGTCATATTTAATAGCAAAGATTGACACAGGTAACAATACCATTCATGTTCATTATAACGTGTTATACTTTGTATCATGAAATGCTTATATACTTCCTGTGTTTCTGTAAAAGAATCTGATCCATTGGTATGTTCCATTAAATACTCTTTATCAATAGAAACATTCTCTGTGCTATTTGAATGATCATCTGAAATTTTTCCGGCATTTTCAACATCTTTCATTATTGTAGTAACATTTAGGTAGTTTTGATGTTTTTTTTCTTTAACATGTTGCGCAATATTTACAGTATGAATTGAACATTGACAGTATATACAAAAGTAACGTTTCGACAGAGCTTCTATTACTAATCCATGCTGTTCGCAATCTATATCAGAGAATGCTTTAGTCTTCGAAAAATCTGATATCTGATTAATGTCGATATCTGAATCAGCAATTTTATCCTTCTGTACTGAATAAAGCGTAGAATCATTTTCATTAATTTTATTTGCTATTAATGTAGAATCATGTGGAAGATCTTCTGCTAGTTTATTTTCATACATTGTTTGCATTTTTATAATGGATTCTGATTTGTTAATATATTTCATTGAAGTTTCTTCATCACGGGAAATGTTATTTTGCATATTATTTGTATCATGATCATTTAAATTTTCTTGAATGCTTTCAATATTTTCCATTTCCATTAACAGTGTCATAATAGCAGGGTTTACATGTTTCTGATGTTTTTTTCCCTTGATATGTTCCTCAATACTCTTTAAATTATAAAGCGAACGTCGACAGTATAGACAAAAATAATGTTGGGGTAGAGTCTTTATTACAAATCCATGATTTAAAAATTGTTTATATTCCCAATCTGAGAATTTGTCAGCAGCAGTTCGAAAATCTGATATTTGATATTTCCTTATATCTGAATGAGTTTTCTGTAAATGGCATTTCGTTTCGGCGAAATTTTGCAATAGAGATTTGCATAGGTAGCAATACCATTGTCCATTATAATACGTTATACGATGTGCTAGCAAAGATTTATATATATCAACAGATTTAGTTTCTAACGAAACTGGGTGCAATGTAGAATTTTTGATAATTCTACTTCTTATCTTTCTTCTAGATTCATTTGGAAGATTTTTTGGTGATTTATTTCCATGGATTGCTTGTGTTTTCGTAAGAGAATCATTAGTAAGAGAATTTGTAAGAGAGTCATTAGTATGTTTTATTAAGTTTCCTCCAACAGAAATATTGTTTTCTATATTATTTGTATGATCATCTAAATTTTCTTGAACGTTTTCAATATTTGTCATATGTTTTTGATGTTTCTTTCCGTTGATGTGTCCTGCAATATTACCTAAACTATTTATCGAGCAGCGACAATATACACAAAAGAAATAATATGGTAATCTCTGTATTATTATTCCATGATTGAAAAACTGTTCATAATCTATATCAGAGAACCTATCAATGACATTTAAAACATCTGATACATTAATATTGATATCAATATGAGTTTTTTGTAAATGATGTTTTGCTTCGGTAAAATTTTGCAATTGAAACTTGCATAGATAACAATACCACTGTTCTTTATAATATGTTATACAATGTGCCAGCAAAAGTTTGTCAGCAACAGATTTAATATTCAATGGCAATGGAAAAAGTCTAGAATCACTTGTAGAAGTTTCATTTGTCTGTGCAGAATCATCTGATAGAAGATTTTTTAATTCCTTATTGTTATAGACTATTTGTGTTTTTATAACAGATTTTAATTCATCAATATGTTTTATTGAAATTTCTTTATTAACAGAAACATTGCTTTGCATGTTATTTATACAACCATTTATATCTTGTTGAATATTTAATACATCCTTCATTACATATATATTTATATGTCTTTGATGTTTTTTTCCTTCGATATGTAGTTGCATAATGCTAAAATTTATAGCAATTAACGAACATTGACAGCATAGACAAAAGTAATCTGTCGGTAGATTATGTATTGCTATTCCATGACTTAACAATTGTTTGCATTCCTTATCTGAGAATTCATCCAAAATATACGTAAGATCCAGTATATAAATACTAATATTTGAATGCATTTCTTGTAAATGATATTTTAGTTCGGTAAAACTTTTCAACTGCAATCCATGTAGGTAACAATACCATTGTCCGGTATAATATGTTATACGGTTTGCTAGCAAAAGTTTATAAATATCAATAAATTCAGTTTTCGATGGCATTGGAAAAGGCATAGAATCACTTGCAATTTTATTTGTCATTTGCATAGTATCACTTGGATAATTTTTTAATAACATATTTTTATAAATCGTTTGTATTTCTTCAAGGGATTCCAATTTATAAAGTTGTTTCAATAAATTCTCTATATCAATAAAAGCACATTTTTGCTTGCGTATAACAGCATTTATATAATATCGATGTTTTTTTCCTGAGAAATGTTCCTCAGTACTTTTTAGATCAATAAATGGGCATTGGCAGTTTACACAAAATAGTGCAAAATTATTATCTTCCCATAGATTTGCTTGAATTGCTATCCCATTGTTTATTAATTCTTTATACTTTACATCGGGAAACTCAAAAAATTTATCCAAACTATTTGATGTTTCTATATTAGTTTCTGAATGAGCTTCTTCTAAATGATGTTCTACTGCTATTAGGTCAGGTAAAGAATAACTGCATAGGACACAATACCATTTTTCATTATAATATGTTATATGCTGCGTCAGAAGATATTTATATATTTCAGCAGATTCAGTGTCTTCGACAGTCTTTGACAACATTGATCGGAGTATAGACTCATTCTTTATAATTTCAGTTGCCATATCTATGATATCATTTGGAAGATTTTTTATTTAGTTTCACGGAATAAGTTTCTGCAAACAGTTTTATTTCATTAATTTTATTGAATATTAATAAATTTGATTGAAGTTCTTACATTAATAGAAAAAAAATTGGGAAAAAATTCGTTATCTTCTAATATTATATTAACTAGCTATAAAACTATAATATTAGCTTTAATATATTCACCATTCTATGGTATATAGAATATTGCAGTTAATAATTTATGTATTCTATAGTTTAACAACTCTTATTTCTCTAATATTCTTCTTATTACTCTAATATTTGTTTAAAAAATTTGATATTCGATTATTTGATATAAATTCTTTGCAAATGATATTCCACTTTTGTCTTTTAACATAAATTTGCATAGTACATACTACCATTGTTCATTATACCGAATTCATTATCATTATTATATATATATTATCATCATTAATCATGAAAAAAAAAATTTATACATTTCTCTATAGGTTTTACATCAATTTTATTGTGTCGTAAATATTATCTATTATTAACAGATATATACAGCAACATAAATTCAACGAAAGAAATCTGTTATAATTTATCAAATTTCTTCGTTGTCGTCAATATTATCGCAAGTTAAGATCATCTTTCTTTTAATCTTTCACTATTGCTTCTCTTCATAATTTTAATCCACATAGCAAGATAAAGACAATTCTAACATTAAAATTTAATTTTAAAAGATATTGATTACCAAAGATTACATACCTGAAATGAATTTCGAACAATTGCACATAATAAATTCTCACGCACAAAACATTATACGTTCATGACCGTATCTTCTTTGCACAATGATGTCAATAGCAATAAATCGCTATCCACGGTATTTTTTATAAAATAAAACGTCGTACTTCAAAGCCGGGATTTCCCATTGTGAGTCACATTATGATTCAACTGATATAATAGAGCCTATAAATAATATATATACGACTGTATGTACTGATAATGTACTCAAAGTTTATTATGCTATGTACAGTGCTGTGTACAGTGCATAATAATATACAGAAGTTTGAAGTCACTGCTCTGTTAGCTTAAAGTTATTTGACACTAGTCTCAAGCTTAAACTGACGCAAGTCACGAGTATTATAAGTACTAAATCATAGTCAAAGAAAAGAATTCAGATAAGATTGAGACTTCATTAATGATTACAATTTAGTACAATTGCTTAATGAATGAATATCGATAACGATAATCGAATGATGTAATTGATGAATTAAAGTAGAATTTCATCACATTAATTTGCTACTTGCCATTCAATGGACGATTATAATACTAGATGTATATACTAAATGTTACATGAGATAAAGCGATTACATGTAAAATACTGATGTTTTAAAAACATTTTTTTAAATGTATATCTTAAGATTTTTTCAGCGAAAATTAAGAAATATCGTGTAAGCCAATGATTTCGTTTAGGATACATATATACTATTTCTGAATGCACGAGATATTGGCCATTGCGATATTTCTTAGCTAACTTCATTGCGCGCCAGGTGTCGTAAGTGTACAGGAGCTATTATATATCTATACATATGTTTATACTTCTAAGCAATCTAGAAGTCATAACGTACAATTGTTGGACGTAACAATTATTTACACTCTTAAAATCTTTTACGATTAGAAAGGTAACGATTAAACGTTAAATTAATTATATATATTATGTGTATATATATATATATATATATATATATATATATATATACACATGACATATATATACATTCTTTAATTTTCCTACTTGATTATTTTAAGGTTAATAGAACTGTTTGCATACAAGTAAAATTTTAGAGAAATTTTATCTATCAAAGATCTATCTATTTATATAAAAGAATATCTTGAAGACAAAAAGTTGCTATTTATTAGATAAATAAAAATGAAGTTTTCCCGAATAAATATGAAAAATTTAACAAATTTATAGCTTTTATTAATTTATTGTTTTTGAATAGCGAGAATAATAAAACATAATGTATTGAATGTTATTATGGCTAATAAATTTAATTCAATATTATTATTTTGTATTTTTAGCTAGAATCATGGAGAAGTCACAAAAAATGCCAAAAGTGGCAAAATTAAAGAACAAAACACCTGCAGAGATACAAATCACTGCGGAGCAATTGTTACGTGAGGCAAAGGAACGTGACTTGGAAATTTTACCACCACCGCCAAAGCAAAAAATTTCGGATCCTCATGAGCTTGCTGACTATCAGCATCGTAAGCGCAAAGCATTCGAGGATATTATTCGGAAGAACCGAATGATTATTACTAACTGGATGAAGTATGCACAATGGGAAGAGAGTCAGAAGCAGATTCAACGTGCAAGATCTATTTATGAGCGAGCACTGGAAGTGGATCATCGAAATATACCTCTATGGCTTAAATATACAGAGATGGAGATGCGCAATCGACAAGTCAATCATGCTAGAAATTTATGGGATCGTGCAGTTACATTACTGCCACGAGTCAATCAATTCTGGTATAAGTATACATATATGGAGGAGACATTAGAAAATATCGCAGGTGCACGTCAAGTGTTCGAGCGATGGATGGAATGGGAACCAGAAGAGCAAGCTTGGCAAACATACATCAAATTTGAATTGCGTTATAAGGAAATCGATCGTGCACGACAAATTTATGAACGCTTTGTAATGGTTCATCCTGACGTAAAACACTGGATAAAATATGCACGCTTTGAGGAATCATATGGATTTATTAGAGGTGCGCGCGCGGTATATGAACGAGCTGTAAATTTTTACGGGGACGAAGGACTGGATGAAAAACTATTTTTAGCATTTGCAAAATTTGAAGAAGGCCAACGGGAACACGATCGAGCTCGAATAATTTATAAATATGCATTAGAACATATACCGAAGAGTAACACGCAGGAGATCTATAAGGCATATACGATTCATGAAAAAAAATACGGCGATCGTTCAGGTATTGAGGATGTAATAGTGAGCAAACGGAAACATCAATACGAGCAGGAGTTAAAAGAAAATCCATCCAATTACGATGCATGGTTCGATTATCTGAGACTGGTGGAATCGGAAGGTAATATCGATGTGATTCGCGAGATGTACGAACGAGCGATTGCCAATGTACCACCCACCAAAGAGAAACAGTTCTGGCGAAGATATATTTACTTGTGGATCAAATATGCCCTTTTTGAAGAACTGGATGCCAAGGATATAGAACGGTGCCGACAGGTGTATAAAGTCTGTCTGGAACTTATACCACACAAATGCTTTACGTTTTCCAAAATTTGGCTGTTTTATGCATACTTCGAAATACGACAAAAGAATTTGACCAAAGCAAGAAAAACATTGGGTTTAGCACTGGGAATATGCCCAACAGATAAACTCTATCGAGGCTATATCGATCTCGAGGTACAATTAGTGGAGTTTGATCGATGTCGTAAATTATATGAGAAATTTCTCGAGTTTGGTCCAGAGAATTGCACAACGTGGATGAGATTCGCCGAATTAGAAACACGTCTGGGTGAGATTGATCGTGCTCGGGCAATATACGAATTTGCCATTGCACGCCCAAGATTGGACATGCCAGAGCTATTATGGAAATCATATATCGATTTCGAGATTGCTTTGAGCGAGACAGAGAACGCTCGGCAGCTGTTTGAGCGATTATTAGAGCGCACACTACATGTCAAAGTCTGGATAGCATATGCAAAGTTTGAATTGCTAAATCCACAACTGGAAGACAATCTTGATAATGTTGCTCTGGCAAGACGCATCTTTGAACGTGGGAATAATGTATTAAGATCTAACGGTGATACCGAGAGTCGAGTGTTACTGTTAGAAGCTTGGAAAGACTTCGAGAACAAAAAAGGCACCGCCGAGACTCTCATGAAGATCATGGAGAAGATGCCACATAGAATGAAAAAGAAGCGACGTATTATCAGTGAAGAGGGCAGTGATGACGGATGGGAAGAAGTCTTTGACTTCATATTTCCTGAGGATGAATCGCAAAGGCCGAATTTGAAGTTCCTGGCTTCTGCAAAAGCTTGGAAAATGCAGAACGAGCGATCGTGAGACGATAAGATTATAACAAAATGAAATAATATGTATAATAGCCACATATAAATTCTGATATTTTGCTATCGTAAGAGGTAATCATAAAATATATTTCATATTTCGTAAAATAAAACGATCATTTTCAATTATTTTAATTATTTGGCTTTCCATTAGTGGAAATTTTATTTTTATCTCTTTTAATTATTTGTTATATATATAATTTATTAATTTCATTTTGCATTTGTATTTTATACATCTGTAAATAGTTTGTATATATTTTGTAAAGATATTCTAATATACAAAAGTACACATGAATAGAAATGAATATAAGATTTATATTATGTATTTTTATGTGTTGTTTTTCTGTTGTTCTTCAAATAATGTTTAAAAAATATATAATTTCATAATATACATATATACTTATATTCCTATTGACAGTAAATACAGAAATAGTTGTAATAGTAGAGAGATGTACAATTTTCTTTCTATTAGTTAAATGATCATCTTTCATATCGTTTCAGGGTTTTTAATGAAAACTTTTTACAAAATACAATACATATTCAATGACATCACAGTTTATTTACATATTCATTTATATATATATATTAATAAAACAAAACATTATTTCTAGTTATTACATATTTTGTAAGAAGATATATATTCTGCAATGGAAATTAATATTAGTTTTAAAAATTAATTTACTCTAAATATATAATTATAAATAATTTTTAAATAAAGATTGGTACACAGTCAAAATAAAGTTGTCAAGTACTATCAAAATATATAAATATTTTCTATATAAATATCAATAAGGCATGAATGGTGGTTTTAGATTTGGTGAGATAATTTTCAATATTTTTGCACTTACAACACAATTATTTTGAAATAGTTTTAGTTGTTTATTATTTATCGCTTTTGTCAGATTGTGTGACAAATCGAATGGATCCTGCACGCATAATGGCGATATAGCAAAAGGTTGAGGAGCTTCTTGCATTCCGTTCCTATTTTGCATATAAGCAACGTAAGGCGCCATATCTTGCGGCAAATCCGATAGATTGTTTAATAAATCTTTTTGTATCGGTCGGCCTAGCAAGGGACAAATTATTTTCTGTTTGTATTCGAAATTTGCATAAAATAGGAAAAATCCTAGTAGAAACTCTTCAAAACTATAATTTAATGTATTAACATTAATATTATGGCTTACACCGACTTCCCAACCTGAATAAAAGAAATAATTTAATATATCAACAGTGGATATGTTGATTAATAAAATAAAAAAAGTTTTATACAATTTATCTATTAATAAGAGCATTTAATTAAATCAAATTTAATTTCAAGAGAAGAATTCAAAAGAACTTATCATATCTTCATATATCATAATGTGTATATTTATATAACACATAAATTCTAAAGAAAGCAAGAAATAAAGCCTCACTTACCACTAATTAGCCATGATTTATTCTTGAATTTTATTAATTCTGAAATACATGGGAACACTAGTAGAATTTGAAAGTAAAAGATAACGCACCATGCAAGAGCATAATTTTTCATGATATGTGATCCTGATAAGCCTGATAAGTACAACCATTCTTTCAAAAATAAGATCAATTTTCGGCACGGTGGGAAAGCAAAATTAAAACACCTTGAAAATTTTTTATTTAATATTAATAACATAGAATATAAACACTAAAATATTAAAAATTATTTTTATTTAATGATATATATTGAGATATTAAAGAATGTTTCTGCTTACTTAAATTATTCAAGAGAAAAGAAGGGACTTACTTAATCATTTTTGTATTTTCTACTGCTAAGCCATTTGAAACTGAAATGTCACAGATGAGTTTCGAAGGAATATGCAACACTTTTGCAATTGGCGTTCTACTATTCAATATAACACATTGCACATTCCATAATTTTTTATTATGAAATAGATATTGCACAACTAATGTGATTAGATTCTGAGATTGATGACGGAATGAAGTTTTTCCTTCGTATGTATAATCTATAGTAGAACAATAAAAAATTTTATTATGTAATGAATACATAATAATATAATGTAATTATAATAAAGCGAAAGATAAATAAATTGGCAAATGAAGATTATCAAAAACAATTTGCTAATTATTCTCATTCTTGACTTTTTTAAGAAAAAGATAAGTTATATTGCAAATTATGAAATAGACTTACTACAATCAAGGAAAATGTCAATATCACTTTTGGGGGTACCCAAACCTGAAATCCTAGATCCGAAAGGATAAGCCTTTATATTTGGGATGTATTTTCTTAAGTAACTTTCAAAACTACCTATCACAAAATTCTTCATCGCTTCGTCATTATGTATATCATCCGAATAGTTAAGCAGAATCTCTACATTTGATTCAGACATTTCTAAAAATTGTATCAATCGTTTTGGAATGTTATCCATAAGAGAATCAAACTTTATGCTTTGCTTATGTACAATATGCTCGTGATGAGAAGTGCTGGTATCTACATTTCCAAACCACAGAATCATACAGACATTGCAAAAATAAAATTTATATTTGTTTGCATAGTCTAGAATCCCCATCAGTCGTGTCACATGATAGGGCACACGTAAATGTTTCATAAAACACATCTCCGATGGACTCTGGTAATGGCAGAACTCACAATAATGCTTTTCTGCATTATACTGGCCTTGAAAATGATCGTGAATAGATTGCAGTGCATTTTGTATTGGTAATTCCCAAGATATCTTTGCATCTTTATGTGCTTTACTTGTTATATGCTTGTGCAATGACTCTTCGTTTTTTGTTATCTCGCAAGAAAGATTTTTACTCTTGCACAACAGACACTTGACAAATTCGTCATTATCGATTATCATCATTATGTACTCTCGTGCCAACGTCAATTTATTGAAAAATTTCCCATTCACGGATTTCTTTTCATCCTCTACCATCATGGACAATAGCTGGATGTGCTTCTTCGAGCGGATATGCATGCAAAGATATCGTCGTATATTCTTGTACTGACATATTTCAATAGTCGTGTCACATACCAAGCAATAACCTTTCCTCTTTTCATTGCGTATGAAGAAGTCCAGAATGATAGCAAAAGTGTCGATTATCGCATGATTCGCTTCATGAAACTCATAATTTATATTGTAATGTGAGGCAATTGTGTCATTTGTGTCAGTGCTTTCGTTTGTTGCAATATTTATCGAAACACCCTTGTACTTTTCATCATTAGTTACCGAATTATTTTTATCACTTAGATTATTCGTCCTTACGTCAGATGTATTTTCTTTCGTCGAAAAATTATTTTTAGTTCTCTTTTTCTTTTTCTTCTTTGTGCTGACAGCTGCGCTTTTTTTAAATACTTTCGATGTATTTTTATTCGTACCATCCATATTCTTGAGCTTTGTAATGCCAATGTCAATATATGATTGTATATTAAACGCTTTTGTCAAAACATTGTTATTGAATGTGTTATCGGTGACACGAATTTCATCATTCGAATTGTTTGTTTTTATGTCGATCAAAGCAGCGCTCTCTTCTAACGGATTGAATGCTATCTTTTTCTTTTTTGTCGTTTTTTTCTCTTCCTGTTTTGTTTAATCTTTTGCATCGTGTCTAAACGATATTAAATGTTCTGTGAATGTATTTGATGAGATATTATCGTATCTCTGTGTCTCCTCCATCGTTCATAATCTGGCGAAAGCATATAGCTTTTATATACGAATCTATCGTTTTTTCTCTTGGTCAACTGTTTTCAAATCTTTCTCTTATGATGTAAACTATCACTTTTTCTAATGTTATCTAATCTTTTATACATTTTTATTTACACTTAATATCAGCTCCGAATATTTTATCTTATCTGATAAAGAAAAAGCAGACACAACATTTCCGCTGTCATTTAAAATTAAAATTGGTTGAGAATTCCAGTGTCTGATTTTATCTTTTTTGTCAACTTAGGAAGTTAGGAACGAATTCTATTTGTCCATAATTAAGTTTGGATCACCAATCATAGCGCTCGTTGCGCTATTGCGATTCATCAAGGTGCCAAATACTATGATAGGTTTGATCACAACTATATGTAACTTGATGCAATAAGCATTCCCGAAGTTAGCTAGAACATCTAAGATGATTCAATATTGCATCGATTACATCTAACTACTTTAAGTAGTTCTTTTAGGTATAGTGATACCGAACATTGAATGTAATCTGGATTTTCTACAACATCGCGGTGGTCCATTTCAGAACTAACATGTACAATCATCTGTATGTACGGAAGTGACAGTAGA
Organism: Eciton burchellii; assembly: GCA_020341155.1. Taxonomy (NCBI): domain Eukaryota; kingdom Metazoa; phylum Arthropoda; class Insecta; order Hymenoptera; family Formicidae; genus Eciton; species Eciton burchellii. Next base: position 366,356 of record JAHMML010000027.1, on the reverse strand, counting down.
GCCGGTTGCACCTCCATGCCAACTGTTTAGCTACGTGTCATGTACGCAAATTTAATTTACTCCAGCGACCGACAAGCGTGATTATTCTAATCTTGTGTTTGAGGTATTAGCATGTATTCGTTTGTCTCTAATTTGAAATACGTTCTATGCGATTTTCGATTATTTTATTATATTTACATGTATCAGTAATGAAAACAGTGTCATAAAACATATGCATTACGATTACATTTGTTTAACAGTTATTTTTCGATAAAGCTAATATTAATGTTTGTGAGATTTAAGATCTCTATCATTTGACATTTAAAAAATTTAATAGTTCCTATTTTTCTCAATAATTATTAGTCCAGAGAATAAAACAAATTTCGATTATACAGACAATATCTTTTTTCTATTAATCAGATATTATAAAAAGTCGTGTATCATAGATCATGTATTATAAATTGTAAAAGAAAGGAGAATATCTTTGTAATATTTTCTTGCAATAATTTTCCAGCGCTAATGCGACATACATTTGCCATGCGGCAATTAAAAGGAAAAACAAAAGAGACGAATAAACAGAAGAAAGAAAGGAAGAAGGAATTCCTAGAGAATAAAGAGAGAGTATTTACTATTGTATTGCCCACTATAGCTGCAATATTTGTGATAATAGCAGCATATATTTATATCAAAACCCGTCCGAAACTCCTGGAGTATTGAAGACACATGTCATTTTTCCATCTATCATCTATTATCAAAACAAGATTATGCTATATTTCAACAATGCATTTCTACAACAATTTCCAATTATTTTTGGAATTTTACGAATATATGAAGGTTTTTCTAAAAAGAGATACATTCCATTATTTTCGCTGCAGTATCTTGTAATCTATTAGATCGTTCTGGAAACGAGTCATCTATTTTCAAATATCTTTTTGCAAATTTAATTTGCTAAAGATATATTTTTAAAGTGAGAGAATTATGTTAAGATATTAAGATTTCATTATTGGATAAGCTATGAGAGGGATGTTTTCTTATGAAAGCATAACAATATGAGAAGAATTAAAATATTTATATTGTTACATATAATATATTAATATAAAATATATACCATAAACTTTTTTCTATATTATAACTTTTCTATATGTCTTCCTTAATTTTTCTATTTTATGTATATTTTTTTTACGTATTCTGAACAAATGTATTATGAGATGTATTATATAAGTAGAAAATTTTTATTACATATCATATTGTCAACTAATCATTTCATGTATAAAGCATCAAGAGATTCATCTTTGTGTAAATTTCAATAAGTATTAGATCAAATTTTTTTTTAAGACGTTAATTTGTAAAGCATTTATATAAAGAATATGGGTCCAACACAGTATAAAAATATATTTGTTATACATAAACAGCATCGTATTCCATTATATTTTCCTTATCTTTATCAAATTATTTAACATGTGCTATGCACTTTGTCTATATAATAAACAGACTATTTAAATAAAAGTTAATATCCCGAATTTTTAGTTTAGGAAGAAATGAAAAATTGCGACATCTGTACAAATTTCTGAATAAAAATATTAATCAAATTAAAATATAAGAATGATTAACATTACAATAGATCTTATATTAGAAAAATAAGAAAGAATTAAAATTTCTTATCAATTTATTCTTTTATCCATGATATATAAACAATTGCATTACATTAGGCTAAAATAAAAAATAGACGGATTGCGCATTAGGTTTGCATTGGATGCAACACGTGGATCACGACCAATGAAAAGTTACCACGTATTTACGCCCCCATGTCATCATTGGCATAGCTTCACGCTCAAGTTTTCTTTCTGTCAATTATTGCCTGTACATGCAATTGCGATGGATTACGCGATGCATCTGTTCCTTTCAAGTTTCACATTACTCTTGCTTTACATAAATTGCATTCAAGGTATTCTATATTTTTTTTATTGATCTTCACAATTATTCATAAATATATTTTTACAGGTTATATTTTTTGCTGTCATTGTACGTGTCATGCATTTTATGTCAATTTTATCAGCGATTCGTTTCTTGAACAATTTTTTACTTCTTTGACTTTAATTCTATTCAATTAATAGTCAATAATTAAAATTATAAATACTTTTCACTTACGTGCAATCAAAGATGCCAAATAGGTTAAAATTGTTCATTTACATATAGTATCTATTTAATATATCTAGTTTTCCTTAAATATATTGCTTCTTGCAGCTAAGGGAATGCAGCATGTAACCTGTGGTTCCGTACTGAAATTGATGAATACAGATTATAATGTGAGATTACATTCCCATGATATAAAATATGGAAGCGGTAGCGGACAGCAATCGGTAACTGGTACAGATTTGAAAGAAGATGGCAATTCTTACTGGCTCGTTAAAGCAGAATCAAAAAAACAATGTATACGGGGGTAAATTACTATTTATAATTACCCAATAGTTTTTGTTCGTTGATACGTCTATGCAAAAATAACTTATGACAATCATTTGTTAGGAAGCCAATTAAATGTGGAGATAGTATCAGATTAGAACATGTTGCAACAAAGAAGAATCTTCACTCACATATGGTCAGTTCACCGTTGAGTGGAAAACAGGAAGTGTCGGCATATGGGGATCATAAAGGTGAAGGTGATACTGGTGACAATTGGTCAGTGATATGTAACAGTGATTTCTGGGAGAGAGATGATGCGATTAAGTTGAGACATATTGATACTGAAACGTAAGTATATATTTATCTTTTAATAAAATTGTGAAGTCATTTGTTTGTGTGTGTATATATACACAATATGCACATGGGAAAAAACTTTTATTGATTCTATTTTTGTTAAATAAATAAATAAATAAATAAATAAATTATATGAGCAATTTAAAATGAGATATCTTTTGCTATATGATTTGCTCTAAAATCATTGAATGAGAAAAAGTTGTGCTATAATTTTCAAACATAAATCATATTAATCACATAATTTCTCTTGTTTTCCACAACCATCTGCTACATAATATATAAAAATCTTATTCTTGCGGAACATTTTTCATTCCTTGAAACACTACTACAAAATTCTTAAGCTCTTTAAGTAAATAAAAAATATCTTTAAAAAAGTGTTATATAAATAAATTTCTCTTTCTTTCTCTCTCCCTCTGTCTATGTGTTTATGTATATATAAAAAATTATTGCCTGTATCTAGGTATCTGGCTGTTACTGGTAGAACTTATGGTAATCCAATTAGTGGTCAAATTGAAGTAGTAGGTGAATATTCTCCAAATAGTCCTCATACACACTGGACAACAATGGAAGGATTATTTATTCATCCAAATGATTTCAAAGCGCAGCATCATCATCATACGGAATTATAAAAATAATATTTATGGCGACAATTTTTTAGCCTCGTCTATAAGCAAATATATGAATTAACTAGAAGACAGTAAATCATTTTATTAAAAATTCTTATTTATCATAAAGTTCCATTTTGCAAATGATATAATAATATTGATGTCATGTTCTGTGAAATTCTATAGAATTTCTCAAATTGATTACTTAATTCATGTAATAATATAATGCAAAACATAATATTGGATTGTAGTTTAAATATGCTCTTACCTAATAGTGCATACAGGCTTATGTTAATTTTGTCATTCTCTAAAATTATGTTTTTCGATAAAAATCCAGTTATATGTATATATAATTTATACCATGGCAGAAGGAATGTCTTTAATCTTCCTTTTAAATTTTCAAAAATCCATTGATCATAAGAAATGTTCATATTTCTATCATGTGTATGAATGCGTAAACATGTTGTATGTATATATTATTATTATTATTATTATATTTATTATAATATAAGAATATAGGAACATGTGACAGTATGTGTTAAATTAATTTCAATTTCCATTCTTTCTGAAACATCTTACACCTCCTTAAGTTGATATCTATAATCATTGACATTTCTCTTGCCGATGAGACCATTATATGGGAAGAGAATATTCATTAGACTATAGCTTCCAAAAATATCCTCTAGATTTTGTTTTCCTGTTAAATCTGCATAATGTTGCTTGCCATTTAAACAGGCATATAGTTTCCAAAAGGCGAAACCCGTACAAAAAAATAAAACCATTACTTGTACACTGAATATTAGGAATAGAAATATACACGTGACATTATTAGACAATAGTCTGATAAAGGCAATAGGGAAACAAATGTTCTCGAACAAGTTAAAGTGATCTGTATTGTTATTCATTATCTGATCGAGATGCTGATATATATGCCAGCCTATTATATACATGGAGTATACACTTGCTAGTGAAGTATAGAAGCAAAGTAGTATGAGATTGCCCATGTTTTGACGCAATAAACAAACACCTAACAAAAAGCAGTGATTATCCTTGAAATGATAGCACTTTTCGCAATAAAAGCAGTGCTTCACTGGCTTGCATACGTATTCCTGACATTTTCCACAATACCAGTATTTGTAGGTTGTGCTGTCTCCTTTTGGTTTAATGATAATAGACTTCAATTTTTCTTTCTCTCTACCTACGATTGGGTTTGATCTGCAGCTGATGCTGTACACACAATACCAATTCAGAAACATTTCCACGCAAAGAAAGATGAAAATTGGAGAAATCTTCAGATTTAAGTAAATTATGAACACAATGACAGTGACAGCATATAGCAAGCTCCCAAATGGTAACAATTTTATATTAACCTTCACCATGAGATTCACAAAACTTTTCAATTGTTTTCGAGACATGTTTCACGGTATATACGCAAGTTTCTCAACATATATGATATGTAAACAACGTTCGCACAGATTATATCCACTATATCCAATTATTCATTGTGCACTTTATTAAATTTCTATCATTCTGCTTTTAAAATAATAAATTATAGTCCCCAACTTCTTTTGAAATTACATACGCACAATATTTTTCTTTGTCTTTATCTTTCACTCTATTTTGATGGAAAATCTAACGAACACGTGCGGATGTGTGAGGTGTGACATACGCTTTAAGAGACCGATAAACCATGCGCCTCATGTTTCAAAATCTTGAACTATATATTATAATCATGAATTTTTTCAATCGGTACATGTAAAATTTGGTTCAATACTCTACTAAAAATTAAAATTTGCTTTTTCGCATTATGCTGTTTTACATTCAATTTAATAACACGATTCAACATAAACGAACGAACAATCGCATTCTTTTAATAATAAGAACGCTCCTTGCAATAGAAAAAAATAGATTTTAAATTCGTATATCAATATGCTTCAGATTATTTCAGAGACAGAATAAAATCCAACATATAACAGTTATATGCTATTTATTCTCGCTATAAAAATGCTGATATAATTAAGCTTATACAATGTCATTATGAAAGAATAACAGATCTTACAGAAATAACAGATATTAAAAGTATATAACAGACATAATTAAAAAATAGAATCTAAAGAACTCTAAAAGTTTAAAGAATGATAATATTAAAGATTGTTAGAGACTAATATAACAATTTTATAAATTTAAAGAATAATATTGAAAATTGTCAAAGAATAATGCAACAAACTTTTTTAAAATGAAGTTGAAAAAAATTATATATACATGTAAAAGTATTTATAATAAATCTCGATTGAGATATATATCATTTAAATCAATAAGATTAGTTTGTATGTGTATATGTATGTATGTACGTGTGAATTCCATTATCATTGTTAACTATTAAATGTTAATTTAAGATATAATACTTTTTCTTCATTTCTCTCTCTCTCTCTCTCTCTCTCTCCTCTCTCTTTTTGCTGTATAGTTTCTTTTATGAATATTTTTATACATATTGTACATATGTAAAATTATATATATGGTAATTATTATGCTTTCGTTTTCTCTTTTTGTACATTTATGTAAATAACATGTTGAGAATATGTATCACCCTTATACAAGAATATTATTAAATCAGTCTCTAGCAATTATAAATAGATAATGACGATATAATTACATAAACGTAATAATATGACAATTGGAATTTACAAATATAGGGTGGAACAAATAATTGAAAAATAAAGCAAATAAAAAGAAGGAACAAAGCGAAAGAAGAAAGAAAAAAACAGCAAAACAATCAATAATGTTATCAATCATAAAAAAATGCAATAAAATTATTTTGCAATATTATATTGCCATTCTTTTGAAGCACTTCCATTATGTATACATATACATACATATACATATATATATATATATATATATATATATATATATATACATATATACATATATATATATATATGTGTGTGTGTATATTTAAATTATTTCTGAAGTTAATTATTAAAGTTTAAAAACTTCAGTTGTGCATATCTAAAGTCATATGTACTATTTTGTACTTTTTTATATTAAAAAAGAGGCATAAGTACATATGTATACGTATGTGTGTGACGATAAAGCTATACCTCGTAGATAGATTTCTGTGACAAAAGAATACTCTCTATATAAATTGTGTAAAACTATACAAATATATTATATCACAATTTACCAAAATAGATTGCGATGACGATAATATAATTTGAAATTTTCAACAATGTGTAAAAAATATGTTCTTAAGATCCTCATGATATATTGTACAGCGCAATCACGTTATATTACGCGCACGTTTTACATGTATTGCGCTATACATATAATATGCCGTTTATGAATGTTTTGATTGCGATACGTTGCCATTGCTTTTTGCAAAATTTTTTCTTTTTGCCTTTTTTGTATTTTATTTATAAATTCCGATTCTTTGTTATACTTTTGTGCTCATAAGTGCTAGAGACTAGTTCGATGATATTCCTATATAAGAGTAATCTGCTTCACCGTAGCTCTCCAATTGGTGCGTTCTGGGACCATAATTCATCTATGAATCTATATAAAGTGTCGCTAACAGCTACCTGTAACAAATATCAAAAAGAAAAAAATTTCGAAAAGTTTTTGGAGATTTACAGCAGATTACAAGAGAGCTCTCTTCTCACCTTGTATGGCGTAGGATTCAGATATCTTTTATGATCATCGCGTAATGTATTGAGAGATTCTTGTACTTTGTCGCGAATTTCTTGCAATGTGGGTAATGGTTGGCACAGCTTACCGTCCTTCCAGTATATCTGTAATATACTTTTGCTTATTACAAATTATATGACGTTAGCTCTAGTTATATGATAATTGATAATTGATAATTCTAGGATGTATATTAATAGATATTTACATATTTACTTATTTATAGATTTATTATTTCAATTCGTACATACTTTGTGCAAAGATTCCACACGGCTTGGCGTCACATGAGCCCTTTTTGTCTGTTGAAACGGATGTCTACAAAGAACCTTTTGCATTATTTGCGGCGATTCCTCTGTTGCTGTCTGTAGAAGATCAATCAGTGCGTAACCATCCGAACCGAATAATCTATATACATTCTTCCTGCCTGGTAACGTGACTTTTTCGACTTCTTGACTCAATTTGATTCTTGGTTCGTCATTGATCTCTACCATTTTATAAACGCAACCTAATGCCGGCTGTCTCTGGCATGTCACGAGATGTGTCCCAATGCCGAAACAGTCGATTTTGTGGCTCTGGAAGATATTCGTGCTCGTTACGATATCTAATCGCCGCTACATTCACAATTGATGAATCTACTCACACCTTTACCTGCTCGTTCAAGCTTATTATTGTCTCCTCATTGATGTCGTTTGACGCGCAGATCATTAGCTTTGCGAACCACGGTATATTATACTTCATGGCAATTCTTTCGAACATATTTCTCGCTACTTTACTGAGATATGCTAAATCACCACTGTCAATTCTAATACCAATAGCTTTGTAACCCGCATCGTTCAGAGCTACCGCTACCGCACAGAAGTTTAAAAGACCGCTCCTATTCACAAAACGCATGTTTGCATAAGTGGCAATTTATATTAAATATAATTGGATGCAAATATTTTGATTAAATGATTAAGAGACAATCTATTCATATACCACATTTCGTTTGTACGATTTTTTTACAATTTTTTTCTTTTTTTCAATTAATATATTAATATTCTAAAAATTCATATTTAGATATGTTTTATATAAAAATTGTTATGTATAAAAATTATGTTAAAAACTGTACTAATTTAAATTTATTTGGATTTCTAACATATTATTTTTTTATTCTATATTACAATATGATACCTATTCAAATTCATATCTCTCAAATTTAGAATTAAAATTACATAGAAAATATTTCGTACAAATATAAAAAGCAAAAATAACCCAACAAGAAAAATTAAAACTTGAATTTCTACTCATTATTAATATAAATAGCACAATTAGGTTTAACCAATTATCATATTTCAATTAATATCTGCATATAATAAAAATAAATAAATACGTATGAACTAGCCTAAATATTATAATAAATTTAATGTTTCATATATCCTCGTTTTTCTTGCATTTCCTCTTTTTCATAGCAAAATTTTACTAATTTTCTTGTATTTGAGCGATTATTAAAACCCATCAAAATTTTTACTATATACAGGATGTGCCCATATTAGAGAATATTATCCAGAAAATAAGGGCAGAATTGGGAGGGGCGCTATATAAGATCATCAATATATAACAGATAACAATAAAAGATTCTCAAAGATGAAATTTATACTGTTTTACTTCTAATTGATGTTATAAAAATAACATATGATATATATGATAAATAATATGCGCGATTTGCCTGTTTTACAGAATATTTTTTAGATAAAGAATGAAGCAAGAAAATTAAATTGATTGAGTTGCCATCGTTAATTAATAATCTAAAAAAATTTCGAGTATTGTTGAATTATAATAATATAATAATAAAATTAATTTTTTCAACATAGAATCGAAGATACTTCTAGTCTTTAAAATTATTGTTCATACAATAATTACTTTTCGCAAAAGAATAACATATTGTTTGTAAAATGTAGATTAGAAATGTAAATCAGAACCAAAAAGAGGAAAAAAAATTACATTCTGCAAAATAGGCAAACAGAGAGGGAGATGTTCGTACCTCACATAGAGCTCACCCAATTCGCCTTGTCTTAAAAAGCCGTTCTTGTAAAGTTGTGAAGTTGATTCTGATATAAATGGGTTGTTTCTCATACTGTTTTGAGCGTTTGTATTGGACCTGTTACTTAGAAGTTTATTCTTTATATTAAGACTAGCCATTTGTGCCTGCCCCTTGGCCGACCCTTCAATGCTACAAAGACATTCCTATTAGGCTATAGTATGTAATGCGCGTGTCGTCATGCCTCGTGATGCTGACAAAATTAAATTACACAATTGCTAGTGAGATCGAATTAAGAATATGCTTCTTGATATGAATCTTTTTCTTCTTTTAAAATGCACAGTACTTTCGATTTGTGTAAATGAAAGCAATAATTTAAAAGGAAAACTTTGTCTTTGACTTTGAAGCTCATGATATTATCATGATACTACCTACTACCTACATGCGGGATTATTCGAATCTGAACATGTGCATGCGCAATTACATATATGGACTATAAATGCATACAGCATTAATATATTGAGTGATGACACAATATCTTGAAATATGCGTATGATATTGTTTAAAAGATTATCTCTGCCTTCATTACTAAACGATTTCAAATTCCGAAAAATGTTTTCTGAAAACGTCATTCGCATGTAATTGTGACGTAATTTCATTATACAGACTTAATAAACTCAATAAAAACATAGCACAATGCTGAAACATAAATATAAAACAAATATACGATCAATTAAAATCCGATAACTGAAATGTATAATACTTTGATAATTAACATAAAAATACAGCCAAACAATTCCATGCAAGTCACTTCTAAAAATATCGATGAAATTTATACAAACATGCGTTTTAACATATTGTTTGTCATACCGAGTTATATTGATTCTTAACTTTTTCATTTTGAATAATCGGCGAATAATGTAATTTGGCTTATTATTTGGTAATTTGGCAATTGTACCAAAATACATACATTAAAAAATTATATATATTACAATGGATATAAATGAACCTTGCAGTAAATCTAAACATAAAATAAATCTTGAAAGACAATCAGCAAATTTGGCAGTCAACGCGTTATTAAAGAAATAAAAAACTAAAACTAAAACTAAAGTTTACAAGCTACAACTTTTGAGAATAAACTTCACCATTTAAGCGAAAGTGAAATCATAAGTCTTAATACGTACCTTTTGATGTCATACGTGTCTACGAGAGCGGTGAATCTTTCTGGAAAAGCTACCGCATAACTAATCAAAGCCGCAAATTCTCCTTCAGATGCTTGTGAGACTAAAATATCTAAATCTTCGCCGATAGCTTCGCGATGCTTGGAGGCGAGTTCAAGTAGATTCAAAATATTGCCTGTTTGCTTGTGTGCCAATGTCTATAAAAAAGAAAAATATAACGAATTTAACATTATATTTTCTTATGACTATATTCTCCAAAATTGTCCAATATTGATTCTAATTGATGAAAAAACTCTGGTACTTACTTTTCCTTGCAAATCATCGATGCCTCTAAAAGATGTGATGTATGAATGTGCATGCGTACCACATACAGGGATATTGAATAGTTTCCCAGCCAAGACATTACTAGTCGCATCGAATCCACCTATAACATATGTATACACAGCAGATATACATATAGATATATTATATGTATATACATTATATATAACAAAGTAATTATTTTAAATTTATTTATTATTATAGCTTTATTTGTAACATTTGTACATTATTACATGTATACTGAAATATGCGTGACTGCCAAGTTTTATCTATGTCTATTATATAGAGTAAATATATATAGTAGAGTAGATATATATATAAACTGTCTTCTAAAACTGTTACTCATTTATCTAGATCACCTGACACTGAATGGAACAGTAATAAGTACCTTATTTTACACAAAGTTGTTGAATAGTATATAGTGTAAAAGTGATGAAACAGTAATAATGATGGAAAAATGTCAGCTTATCTATTATCTATTATCTATTTTACACATTATGTTACAAATTGCATATAAAAATATTCAAAACTTTGCATATCTCAAATTTGATGTAATGTATAGATATATATAATTTAAAATATTTTACGTTTAGAAAGAGATAATTAGATAATTTATTCGTAATGAAATGTAGAACTGTATATCCGACATAGTAAATAGTTCCACATGCGTAAGTTCCTATAACATATGTATGATGTTGCAATATTGCATAATGCACGATAACTGATAAAAGATATATATTTCGAAATTTTAATGCAATCGATAGTGAAATCTTTCACAATATTACATAATTTTATATGTGAATTAAGAATAATATACATAAAAGAATTGATATAAAGAAGTATAATTGTATAAGAAAAACATATAATTAAAGATATAATGCTTACCGAGGTAGCTATATTTCGATGCACTCAATCCTCCATCGGGACCTTGTGCTCTTCGAAGACCAAATTCTAATAGCGTTATATTTTTTCCAGAAGCCATGCGATACCTTGCCGCATTAGTTGCCATCAAACTTGCATAATTCACCAATGTTAACAGAGTCGTTTCTAAAAGTTGTACCATTATCAGTGGTCCTTCTACTCTTATCAGCGGAACTCTGCAACGATATAAATTATAATAAATTTAAATAATTTACAAATTCGTTAAAAAATATATGTTGATGGAAAATACGATTACTATTAAATATCTTTCTAATTTATTATCTAAAAACAAAATATTTTTTTAAATACACCTTGGAAATACAACAGATCCTTCATCTATGGCATATATTGTGACATCTTTCGGAGTAAGACTCTGTAGATAATCGAAGAAATTTTGGTCTATTGTTGTAGGCATTGTTGATTTTAGGTACTTGATATCTGTGGTATGAAATTGTCTGATAATCATAATGAGATCGGATATATATTAAGTAGCTTTTATAAATACACACCACTGGAGGAATAACGGAATTTCTTCAAAAACTTTATACACTCTTCAAGACCAGCAAAAATTGTAAATTCTCCCTGAAAGGGGTTTTTGCGAAAGAATAGATCAAACACAGCACGATCATTCATTTTGCCGCTCTTCCAATAAGCATAAGACATTGTGATTTGATATAAATCTGAAAGCAAACATCATCCTTCTTAAATATGCAAGAAAAAAATTCAATTACTTTTAGCATTAATAACTAATAAACTTGCAAAAAATAGATCTTTCTATTGCTAATAGAAAAATATCGTTTTTACATTACAAAATAAATTGCATTAGTTTTTAGATATCCTATATTAAATTATACATTGATATAGTCAAATATTGATTATGCAATATTCTTGATTATTATTGATTATTCGTATTCTTATTTGGCTAATAAGTCAAATAATAGCAAATTTATTTTCTATATGCTAATGAAAGAAAAATGCATATGAAAAAAAATGCATATTTTTATATATAAAAGTAGCTTTATCAGCCTATTATTCTAGATTTGTATCGATAAGTAGATTCGTTTTATAAAAAGAGATATATCGGATATTAGCATGTAATTCATATTATCTCGAGAACGATATTTACTGGGACCAAATTAACACAGCTACAGACATTTTCTTACGTATATTTTTATGGGAATACATAAAAACATATTTCTCAGTCATTCCAGTCATAAATAGTCATAAATTTAAACTAATTCAATATATTGTTTCTTATATATTAAGAATTGCAAATATTATCTATTCACATAACTCCGAAATTTGCTTAACACAAAATTAATCGTCACAAACTTGATCTGCTTACGTCTAGTCCTTAAAACGCTATGAGATTATAATTTGATGCGAAATTATTGTATTTCGTTAATTTTGTGAATCTAAAACGATGAAAACAATCATAAAAGAGCATTCTTTAATATTAAAAGTCGTCAGTCTCATCGTGTTTGTCTTTTCTATTCTATTTTTTATTTAGTTATTTTTATCGATCTTTATAAATTACTTTGATGCCTTCTGATGAATATCCCTGAATAAATTCGCTTTTAATAAGTGGTCAGTTTCTGATAATTATGCCAATCAAACAATGCCGATCAACAATTAACATTGGAGTAATTCTCGAGAGGGAGAGGAATGGCATTGAAGTTAGGTTAGATTAGACAAATCATGATTACTGCGATCGTAAATAAAAAACATGATTCATATTAAAGTACCTGTCAACAGCGGCTGAACGATGCCATTCTGTCGCTGATTGCAGTAGGTCCCAATGTCGTCCATCGACATTTTATAGGCTATTTGTGTGTGCGTCGCTCTGAAAAAAAAAGCCACAGCTCTTCACTCACTCTTCCTCTTTCTCTTTCTCTTTCTCTTTCTCTGTCTCTCTCTCTCTCTCTCTCTCTCTCTCTCTCTCTCTCTCTCTCTCTCCCACCCTTTGTTTTCTAGATTCCCTCGCGTTCTAGCTGCAAGTTGTACTCGACTTGAGTTTTCGTAAACAAAACGACAACACGTATTACATCAGATTTGACTCGCGTATAGATTCATTGGCGTGTAAATTAAATGTAAATAATTACAAACAAATAATTTTGGTTTACTAGATTATTATTGTGAGAAAATTTCTGCCGCTACTCACACGGTAAAAGTATTTTATCTAATACAATTGTACTCCAGATCTAACGAGGAATAAAAGAGATAGAAGAAGTAAAAAGAATACAAAACGAGTTAAACGAATTCGTACCCGTGCGAAACTCGTTAACAAGATACCTCACTATCAACGCGGCGACGTCAACTGACATAATTTGCAGCAAGTCCCGATGTAATATACGATTTGCGAGAATCGATAAAGAACGTTTGAAGGACACGTGACGTCATTGGTACGGCCTGTCACCCAATCCCTAAGTCAACTAGCAGAAATCACTAGACTATGAATTCGAGCATGTGCACACTTGTTTATGCTCGTTACCATTCTTGATTGTTTCTCCACGCGAGGATTTTTTGCTCGTGAGGAAGAAAATAAACGTAAGTTTACACATATGTTTGCCGATTGTCTATCTCCTGAGAGATAACCTGATATTATTCCTGCGTCTGCAGAATATAATTATGCAAAATTTCTATTTTGCGCATCGTTTTCTTTCTTCCTTTTTATCGTACGTTATTTATGCTTTCTTTTCAAAATTAAAATGATTTGATTCTATCCAATTTCTTCAAGGACGAAAGAAACGGATACTTATTGGAAGATCTCTCTTTTTCATATTTAACCTCAAAGTTTCAAATTTAATCTTTTCTCTTTTATAAATTTGAGTTTATAATTGATGCGGTAAGATTGTTTGCGTAAGATTGGTCTTCTATTATCGGGCTGATAACAATAAGATAATCTGAGAGAGTTCACGGGAGAATCGTCTCTTCGATATGGAAATCTAAATAATTTATGCGTGTTTATTTCGATCGCACTATGTTACTTTACAGATGATAGATATGCAAAAGAAGATATCTTGAATGATACTACCGAAGAAAATGGATATTTATTGGAAAATCTTTTCTTCCAAAGTTAGCTTCAAAGTTTCAAGTTTAATCTTTTCTCTTTTATAAGTTCGAGTTTATAATTACACGAATGATTAACGCGCTAAGATTGTTTGCGTATTGTTCTTCTATCATCGGACTGATAACAATGAACGAGATAATCTGTGAGAGTTCATGAGAGAATTCTTCAATACAGAAATCTAAGTAATTCATGTGTGTTTATCCCGATCGCACTACGCTACTTTACAGATAATAGATACACTGCAAACTTGCGTTATATTCGCAATAGTTATATCGTGCGTGGTTTAACCCGCGTTTCTGACTGACATTATAAATATATATTGGATGCTTCGTATGAATAGAAAAGAAAAAATTCCGTTGAAGCTTATGCGAATAGCCAAAAGAAGAGATGATAGGAATCAATGCAAGAAGTGAAATTGCACTCTCTTCGACTTGTCTTGACGAATTGATCGAATTGATTTGTTCTCAATAAAATGTCTCAGATCGTGTATAATACACAGAACGTGAAAAGACCAGATTCGTAATTAGGTCAGATTTATATATGCTACGACTATTATCTAACTCTTGTTCCAGCATTTATCTATCGCATTTGTATCTCGCATTCATTCCCAGATTTATTCATTTATTTATGATTAATACTCCTATATATGGAACTATTCTTGCTATCAGTAATTACAGTTGCTCTTCAAAAGAATATCTGTCCCCATATCCTAAAAATGCGATTGTTATAGAGATAATAAAATTGTGACAGCCGCTAATCATGCGCGGTTAAGATCCAAACAATGATAGTAGAGATTCATGATTCTATGTGGATATATATACAAATGAAAAGTGTAGAGGCTCCATTTATATAGATATCGCGGATTAATGATCCATTATTAACATTTTGCATTTTGCATGAACTATTCTGTGGAATGCTAGTGTGATATTAGAACAATAGTATATAGATAGGAGAATGCGTCTAATAAATTGAATAATTAAGAATATGCCTAGGAGTGAGCCAGTAAGTATAAGACATCGGGCATCAATAATGCGCGCTTCTTAGGAATCGGATCATATTGATCTGTGCAATGCGGTAAGTAAAATCATGATCCTAATAGTGCGCGCGTGAGATAGCAATTAACTAACAGTTCGATTAAACACGCGTGTCGTTAGGGGCAACGCGTCATTATAGTCGACCTTGCGATTGATATCACGCGCACATTGTGGCAGTTCTCGTCTCTCGACGCGTGAAAACGGAAAAGCTTCCATGCTGAACTTTGCATGAGAAGAAAAAAAACTAACACGAGGATCTTGTTTGCGAATAGCATGACAAAAAAATTATCAAATCAGTTGTTCGCAAACTCTCGAGTCTCATTCACATTATTCACATAATCGAAAAAAAAAAAATATATATATATATATATATATATAAATATGTATATAAACTGTATTTCATGTATTTTCAATAATTTTAGAAAAAGAAAATTACCGTATGTTATCAACCAATGCATAAATTTTCCATCTTTCGGATATGAATTTCTTAGAATTGAAATCATTAAATGTTAAATCATTCATTTGAATTTTGGAATCGCATAAATTATGTTTCGTGCATGAGAAAGCAATAGCGTCTCGGTTAATTATGTCTTCATGTCGATATGATATAAAAGGTCAATGACTTCAACCGATACGTATTCGTTGAATCCGCAATTTGTATAGCAATTAACGAATAGTGATAAAGAATATCAATTCTTGCGTCGAAATATCATATCATAATAATTATTATATCCATTAATATAATATAATGTAATATTATATTATATTATATTACCGCATTATGCTAAATATATATTATACTGATAAATAAGAGAAGATTACATGTCACAATATAATTATATTTAATGAAATTTAATAAAATAACAATTAAAAGCATTTACATGTGTCATGATTCATAAGGAAATTGGAACGAAGCTATCTTCTTATAGTTTACATCCGCAATGCATGTACATTTCACATGTGCCCGAATACGTAACGTATATAGAAAATTCTCCAGCGAAATTGTTTACCGGTAACCAATAGTAACTCCGCAGCATAGAAAGGATTCTGAATCATCATGATCAATAAGTGACTCCTGATATTGTTGCGCAATTCTCTGTAATTCCATGTAATTCTATCTAATCGCAGTTTGAAGAGTCACTTTTGCGATGCAGGGCAATCGCAGATGTTTCATACGTGATATCTGTAAATTATATCTGTATATTATACCTGTAAAAAGAGTTTCTTGCATACATGCAGATATTATATCAATGTCGCATTGATACGCCAAGATTACCTTGGCAAATGTCTCGGCAAGATATCGGGCTTTCTCGTTTAATTCCTTTGGCGAAATCATTGCATGTTATCCTCCGACATCTACAATCAAACGTTACTCATCATTTGTTTCAATGATTAATATTTTTGCTCATTAATATTTATTAAACCATTAACTGTCAGATAAAAGCCAATTAATATTATATTTGTTATGCTAATTATTAAGTTCGTAGTCGCGATTCTTCTTGTGTGTTTACAACGCTTGCATCATTAGTCAGGGATTTATAAGATTATTGATAAATAAAATAGCAATAAATCAATTCCGGATGAGAGGATATTATATCGAAATATGTTGAACACAAAAAGTAACATGTTTACCAATTAATTAAGACAATTATTATAAAGAAAAAAAATTGTTAGAAAAAAATATTGTTCATCTGGAAAACGCCATGGTCATAAATACAACATGCTACGAAGGAGGAAAAATAATGGAGACTTAATAATAATTAGCATTAATCTCTTAATGTTAATTAATGATAATCGAACGTGTTCAAGTAAATATAACGTCATCAGAGCTCTCGCATATCGTGAAATAAATAAATTACAAAATACGTTAAGGTATTACGAGACGATTCAGGATAACGTGGAACAATTGTCTCTCCACATGTGCGTCACCATGTAGAAATGAGCACGCATATTCCAAACTCGATATCCTATTAATGTTTAGCAATTAAAGCGAGTAGCACAGTGGAAGTTTACTCGTTGCATCAAATTTATGATTTCTGTCTGTACTCGCTGTATCGTAAGTTCGTCGTGATTACCGACTATGTAGACGATACGTTGACTGTGATATCATCCGGTCGCGTATTTTCCGAGATGCGTTCGCATTTTATGGAGGTCATTTTATTCGTGCGCATCGATCAAACATCGTTCCACTCTCCATCTCGTGTCAACAGTGCGGTGATATTCGATGAGGCTTTATATCGGTTATTGCTCTTCTAATTCTTGATCTCCTTCATTCAACGCACACGTCAGTTCAAAATGCTCTCCCGTCGTGCGGATGTAAACGCAAGATGCAGCTCAACTCATTTTATACAATGAATTTATTCGTATATTCGTCATAAATGATGTATTCCGTAGCTAATTAGCTCTACAAAATGATCCTCTGGTATTTGTCCGCTGCTGTATGCGCTACATTAATTTTCTCCGTTACAACTGGCACTTCTGAAATATCGTTAATCGCTAATCTCGATCACTAGAACTGTCTCTTTGGTGTGTATCTTCGACATTAGAAAAATACTCAATTTTTGATTCTCTAAGATCTAAGATGCAAGAATGACGATTGAGCCGCGAGCATTGGATTGCCTCGGATGCTCTCTTTCTGTCAAAAATTGATTATTTTTGTGTGTATATATATATATATGTGTGTGTGTGTGTGTATATATACATATACATACATGTATTATATATATATATATATATATGTATGTATATATACGCGCATAAATAATATATATGCCGTCAGGCATCCGGAAAAAACGCAATCGCAAAATACATGCGTGTATCTCTATGAACTAACAATGCGATATTGATAATGTGATTATACGATGATATATCTTTCGTCTCTGTGACACATAATACTCTACTTATTGTTTGCGTACTTTTACATGTGTACTTTTCTCCCTTTCCGCGTACATCTTTATTTATGCCTTCTGCGGTGTTTCAGCGTATGTGCGGATGTATACGTTATACGGAAGCACGGACTATCATCTACGTTACACGAATTAAGTGACTGACTTGATCACGTCTTCCTAAAAACTAGTCAGACTTCGGTTTAATATTTATCTCATGTATCTCACTTATAAGAATAACGTTATAATCGTGTATTCGTGTTGACTATGGCGCGTCTCAAGTCTTACCGGTAAATTCATACTATGTCTACCAGATTTACTCCGTCTGACATGTTCGGTCTTGTTTATCCTTACGATTATTACCTAATTTGACACATAATTCTTCGTATACAGTCTTAACATTTATCATGATATTTGTATTGTGCTAAAAATATGTCATACAGACTACAAAACTTCTTCTTTTCTTCTTTCCGCAATTTTCTCTCTCTCTCTCTCTCTCTCTCTCTCTCTCTCTCTCTCTCTCTCTCTCTCTCTCTCTTTGGTCACGCGGTACGTGTGCGTGTATGTGTGTATGTGGCGCGTGCGAGCGTGCGTGCGTGCGTGCGTGCGTGCATGCCTTGTATAGAGTTCTCTCTGAAGTACATCTGCTTGATCGCTCTAAGTAAAATAACGTGTCTTCCTTTAGAATTTTCATCGTGTTTGAATAATGCTTATAATAATCGTATCTGTGATCTATATTCTGCGAATATAGATCAGAATATTTCTATATCATATCAGCTGGCAGGTTGCAAATTTCATAACCAGTGTAAAACTCAGTGTTAAATCGGTACGATAGTAAACGACTATCACAGAGTTGTTAAGACAATGTTATATACGTGTAAAGTATAGCGCTAATTTTATACTGTATTACACATTACGCACACCCCTTTTTTACATGGATTGTAATCAAACCTTATTCATAAAGTAACGAATTATAATGAATACCGCTAGCGTTCCGATATCGCTTCTGATTGTTTAGAGAAAAATCTTTCGGAAACGAAAGAATAACAGGGAATGTAGATATCTTTATCCTAGGAATAAAAAATGTTAACAGCTAGTAAGACGCTAAAGCAAGCAATCTCAACTTAGACATACAATCTAAGTCAAAGACACTTCGAGTATTTGTATCGTATTTTTAGAAAACCTTAATAATTATTATCGTTTGTTATATCTTTTGTTATATCCAGTATAAACTGGACGAACATGGAAAAATATAACATCGGAAGTCATCGACAGTTAAATCTGGCTATGAAATTTCAAACTCGCTCTCTCTCTCTCCCTCTCTCTCTCTCTCTCTCTCTCTCTCTCTCTCTCTCTCTCTCTCTCTCTCTCTCTCTCTCTCTCTGCGACGGAATCTCAATTTGCAGTGCAATCTCTATTCATTTCATTAACAACGATGGTAGTCGACCGACTTCCCGTATCAACGAACATTCTTATTTAGACGGTGGAAAGCAATACGTACCCAGTAAATAACTAACAGAGTATAAAATACCAACAACAACATACTTAATGCTAAATATATGTGTACAAATAAGTTTGGAACAATAAAATATACAAAATCTGTTCCTGTTTCCCCGTACGTTTAGCACCCTTAACCGCGCCGGAGGGAGAAATGAGAGAAAAGTTGTCGCGTGACAAATACTAATATAGGCTCAATGTATGATTTGAGAGGAGTATTTCTTCAAGAATTCTAAATCGCCGTACTGGCTATCGATAGTTCAGCTCATTAAATCCTCCGCCCTTTGTCGGTCTCGATGGACCTCCTGCGGATGCATTCTTTTACGATGCGAAAAACAGTTGCCGGAGCTCGCAAAAGCTTTCGGACAATAAGGACATTGATAAGGCCTCGCACCCGTGTGCTGATTTAGGTGAAACTTCAGATCTTGATTTCGTTTGAACGTCTTGTCGCAAAGCGGGCATGCGTGCGGTCTGAGATCCGAATGCGTTATGCTGTGAGCGCGTAACGTTGAATTCGTTGGGTACACCCTCCCGCATACGGTGCACGGGAATTGTATGCCATCATGGTACTCCTTGTGTCTGAATAGATTCGATTGCGTCTTGAAACTACAAGAAACGAAATTCCCTTTATCCTCGAAAGGTCTTCCAAGGATAACATTAAAGTATAAGTTATTAAAAAATGAAATAAATAACGAAATAAATTTAATCGTAATTTTTTTATTGCGTTTCTCTCTCAACCAATATTTCAAATCCTTTTGATATATGGTGATATATGGCTTATGATATATTTTTATATATCATATATAATTCTATATATCACATATATTTTGTATTATATCATATAGGTATGATATGATTATTAAATCACAATACAAACGCACACTCTTCCACATATGTCGCAACCGTATCTTCCCTTAGGTCTGTGCGTTTCTAAATGCACTTTCAGATTTCCCTTCGTAGAAATATTTTTATAGCAAACTGGACAGGCGATATTGCTGGATGAATCGCACACGCTAACGTCGCTCATGTAATAAACGTGTTGAGATCGTAGAATAGGCCTTCCGTCAACGTGCTTTTCTCTGGCTAAATGCGACCACAAGTGATTCTGTAAGCTGATTTTCGATGGGAAAGACTGGGTGCACGTCACGCATCGGTGCAGCTTTGTTGCATTCGACACGGTACCACCTTCACGTGATTCGTGATTCTGATTTTTATTCTCTTCGTCTAGCTTGATCATTCTGAATGAATAATAAAACACATCAGGTGAGTAAACGGTCATTAATATGATCCCTCCAAGCTTGGAAATATTTATATATTTATATTATTAAAAAATTATCATTATATTATATATATCGCTATTAGATTAGATTAGATAATTACGCTCATTATCAATGAATATTATTATTTATATATATATATATATATATATATATATATATATATCAATACATTAATGTATTATTATTAACATATATTGTATTAACATATCGTTAATATATATTATCAATATTATTGGAATATATAAAAAAAGGATTCCTACTTCTTTTTCAAGGCCAGCGGTTCTTCCGAGTTTGTGTCCTTTATCTCCTCTTCGTTATCCAAAACTTCAGAACTGTCTGACTCATACTGTTCCGTGCTGCATTGTAGAAAGAGCATCGGGTCTACCTTGATTTCCATTTCCTCCGTGCATGGACCTTGAGCTTTATCATCTTCTACATTCGGTTTTGTTAACGTTGACCCACAAGGTAGAGCCTGTATTGTGTTCTGTTGAACGATGCATCGATACGATCTGTGCGTGTTGCCTGGATGCGTGTATAGAAATAGATTTATACTCACTGTCATTAATATGGAACGGGAAAGATCTTCCGGACCTGCTGTGCTATTCTGAATATATTCCATGTTTGCTACAGAGTTTCCTGGAAGCTGAGTGGAAGCTGCAACCGAGATGTTGTCGCACAGTTGCGATCTCAGCTTTATTTGAGTGTGATATGCCATCATGACAAATTGATGTACACCTTCGAGGTTTCGGATACACATGTAACATATCATTTTTGAAAGATCATCCTCCGCTGACACCTAGGAAACCGTCAAGAAAAAAAAATATGTATATTTAAAAGTTTTCAAATATTCATGTAACATAATATTATATTTAAAAATATTTCGGGGAATGAAATAGACTCGGCAAGGATTGCCGCAGTTACCCGCTACTTATATTTATTAATGCATCGTGGATTTATCTGATGCGTTCATTTTACGAGAGAGATATCAACGATCAATCTAATAGATCAAGATTTGGGATAAATATTTTCATTGACATTTGTTATTTCCAGCGTTACTTACGTTATATTTACTCACGTAAATAAAATATGTATATAAAATTTACGTTATATCGTATCTCATGTTAATCGTCAATCATTATCAAATTGCCGATTACAAAAGTAAGAAGTTAACTTGAACATTTAACTTGAAGGAATATTCTTCTCATTATTTTCCACTTTTTCGTTATCGTCATTTATACGCACGATATATTGTAATCCCGATTTCTTTGTACAATTAACCTAGCTTTCGGTCTATCGCGGAGCACCAACGATAATGCCTGGATAGATTCGTATTTATTTAACGAAGCCGCCGTGTTTTTCGCACAATGCGTCCAATTGGCGCATTCCGTGTAATTCATTCTGTTCAACGTCATTTGGATGATGTCGCTCCCCGACAGCCCTTATTTCCGCGCGCGAATACATTTATAGCTGTGATACTTATATATACGTATAGCGCGGACGGTATACTTATTGCAATCAATAAAATGCTAATTTTTAACACTTTTGCGGACCCGTACAAAATGGTCGCGCTCGATATGCGGACGTATCTCGCATGAACGACCGTCTCTGTTCATTAGATCTTTCCGCGACAAACCCATTAACATCTCTCGATTCGTCACGATCGAATAGGATTAATCGTCGGAGGAAAATTCTTTCTCTTTTTCGATGCAACGATGAAACGTTGATCGGCTGATCTCTTTAAGCATCTCGCTATCGAAAGCGATCTAGTCGATTTATCTGCGGAAATCTGCGGATCAAACTGAATAATTAAATTAAACGGAAAAAGCAGGACGTTAATAACGAATCGGCAACTTTGTTGCCGATCTCAAGCATCCCTAATCGTCGATCGCCGCGATCGCCGTCGTTGCTCACATCACATTTTTCATTATTCGCGATAAAACATTTAAAGTGATTGAAAAATCGATTCGCACGACCGATTTCCATTCGCACGATCGCGGAAATGTCCTTAATCGCCAGTTCTATTCAAAGATTGGTCGCGCTTCGTGACCGATCTCGCTGTGAACATCGGTATCGTTTGACACGATCGGCGCGAGTTTCAAAATTTCAAAATCCGCCATCGATCGAAGACTCGCCGCGACCGGCAAGATAAGAGCGCGGTCAACGAGCGAATTTCTACGTACGTTAAATCCGTTAACAGTTCGCGATTCATCGTGATCGGTAAAATTAATTGTCGGAAGAACCTTTTTTTCTTTTACGTGAGTTGAGAAACGATGAGGTGTCAGTCAATCTCTTTAAACATGTCGCCGTCGAAAGCGTGACCGTTATATCTAGACGATTTATCCGCGGAAATGCGGATCAGACTAAATCAAATTAGATTAAATTAAAAACTGTTAAATCGAATCGAACCCAAAAAGTTAAACGCTAAAAAGGCAGATAAACGGCGACAGAGGGAAAGAAGCAAAAAAAGAAGAAGAAAGGAAAAGAAAATGGGAAAAGCGTAGGGAGAAGCGGGGAAGAAAAACGTGGATAGAAAAGGCTCGCGACTTACCTCGATGTAAAGGTACTTCTGTATCTTGAGCTGCAGAAAGTTATTCCGGCCCTCCTCGCAGAAGATGTTCATCCCATTGTTACCGACGACGACTTGAGTCGTACAAATCCGACACTGCGTCATGGACCGATTCATCGGCACCCAATGGCGATATTGCTGGAAACTGCCTCCTGTGCTATACATTTTAGAAAAGAAGGTCGGAGCCGAAAGAAGTCGTACAAGCGAGAAGCGAGCGATAAGAGCAACTAGAGAAAAATGTGCTGTACTGTAAGCGAGCGATAAAAGGAATAAATTTTTTTCTTTTTCCCGTTCTACAGACTTTAGAAGACTTCTTTGGGTTCTCGTGAGAAGAGGGAGAAAAGGAGAGAAGGAGTCGGTTGAATAGACGGAGGATGGGCAACGCATGCAAATTTCACTCAAGTGGGCGTTCGTTCTTTTTTTCCCTCCTCTGAGGTGAACAGCGAGCGAGATGTGCCGAACCGTTGCACAGGTCTTCGTATACCATATAAAGATGTAGCACGATGCATCCCCGCCGTGAATAGGAACGGGGGTGACAACAGTGTCGCGCGATCGAGAGGAAACGGGTAACGTTTCTCAGCGAGCGGCCGAACAAACGAACGAACGAACGAACGAACGAGCAGACGACGCTTGATTATCCTAACGATTTTCCCTCCTTTTTTGTTCTAGCGTATACTTTATGAGTGAAACCGCGGATTGGGCGAGATTATAAGCCGCGCGGCACGGCACGACACGGCGCGACGCGACGCGACGCGAGACGTCGTGCCCGTCGTGGCTCTTTATAAAAACAGACGCGCGATAGTCGTCGGGCGTCGGCGTGCGTCCGTCCGTCCGCCACCCCCTGTGTGAGCCGGGTGCTCAATACAAAATATATAATAGCATTCGTCGATTTGAAAAACATATGTATATAACCAATTGTTTTATTTATGGATTCCGCCGATGCTCCGCGGCGCGGCGCATTCGGCACCTTCCGCGCGCATATATCCGCGATTGCGCGTTGCGACGCTCCATCGTCCCTCGCTCCATCGTATCCACGAAAATCGCGGCATTACGATGCCAACGATCATAACAACGACGACGACTGCGGCGAGCCATGCGATGCGCAAAGAATAAAACGCATCGGCGCGTGGCGCTCTTAACTCGTCCACCATCTTGTCGGGCATCGCGGTAAGCGCCAATTCTTTCCATCCCCCGCTACGTACGTCTCGTACGAGCGTTACCCGTTCTCGCGGTTCCCGCATACGCATCGCTGCTCGTTGCGTTCTCAAGCTCGATGATTCTCTCGACGTTTTTTCTCGCTCGCAAATTTATGAAAATCGGGGAAAGGCCACCGAGCTTTCCCGCTACTTTTCGTCGTGTTACTGCGCGCTGCATCCTTGCGCGCAGTCGCGGATATCTGACATGGCGCACGAGCAACCCTCATCCGCCCGCCCCTTGACGGGGGAAATGGAGAGTTAGCGCTCCACGTCCCCATTTAAAAAAATCAATACTTAATAATTAGCAATTAATACGCGCGCCGAGCGCGTATTAATGTGTGCGCGCGCGCCCGCCTGTGTCGTTGA
The DNA here is from genome assembly GCA_020341155.1 of Eciton burchellii. NCBI lineage: Eukaryota > Metazoa > Arthropoda > Insecta > Hymenoptera > Formicidae > Eciton > Eciton burchellii. The sequence continues at coordinate 341,003 of JAHMML010000027.1, read as the reverse complement.
TCGTATCCTCCCGTCACTCCCCGCCGGTCCTTAATCACGCCGCGTTCGTATAATGACGCAATCATTATTTTGTTAATTATTCGTATTATTGACGTTTATTATCTTCCTTTTTTACCGTAGCTAGAAGACCGGCGCTCGCTTCCGAGTTCGAGATATTCGGGATTCGCATGGGGGGATGCTGAAAGCATTTTCAGCGTTTTGAGAAACTTAATTAAACAATGATCAAATAAGGAGATAACAGTTAAATAACGACGACGTGCGCAAACGACTGACACTGTTATCGCATTTAATAACGGCAGTAAAGTCATCCGTCGTCTGTCGGACGAACACGATGCATGATTCTCATGAGTTTCGCGAAGGGTTTCGGAATTATTGTGATGGGATTATTGTAAAATAAAAATATTAAACCGATAGATATTAATTGAACGAATAGAACGAAATTGCATTCGTAATTGTTAATGCAATCAGCTCAATCAGTTTCGGCGAGATACAAAAATCTCATTAGCGCAGGCTAATTAAGGAAATTATATTTATATTTGTAAAGAGCGCTGGAAAAACTAATATATCCTGTCCCGTTTATTACGTTTGTTATTATTTATTATTGCTCCATTATTAGTCGTTGTCGATATCGCGAGGCACGTGTTGCTATCATCGCGTGAAGAAAATTCTTAGAATGGCATTACTATAAGAGATAATATTCGAGAATCGAGGAATAAACGTTCCCCAATGAAATTATCCAATTATTTCTATGTCGTTTCGACATAGAAATGCAACAATTTTCCAATAAAAAATGCATACAAGAAACAAATGCATACAAACGAGAAAGAGACACAACATATGCGAATTCTTCTGGAGTAATTACGAAACCATGAAAATGGTTACGAAATTTTCGTCATTTTTGACATATATTTTCCGTTGTAAAGGGAAAGAGCGATCATGTTGAACGCTGAAGAGATTTCTCCATCATTCTAGTATGTTCTACGTTCTTTCTCGCGGCTGCGTGACGCAATCGTTCGCTATTCAAGATAGGTGAATAGGTGATGAACAGAAAATGTCGAATAAGGAAATCTGCGGGTATACATCGTTGTTGTACAGCATCGCTGATAAACCGCTGCACCTATGGTCGAAACATATTTCCTTGGGCGGCAAGATTCGCAGAATAAGGGATGACACGTTAAACGGGGATAAAGTGATCGAGGTCACAGGACCACACGATAGCACGATACCTACCAACATAGCTATTCCCAAGATGTTGAATACGCTGAATGTAAAATTACCCATTCTCGTATTGATAATAAAAAACTTGAATTTGCGATTCAAGCTTGACGTGCAGGTACGTGTAGGTCTCTTTATGCGAAATTTACATACCTGGCGTCCTCTTTTCGATATTCTCGAACCTTTGTCACCTATCTATTCTTTATGTATGAAGATAACAGATAAGGAGGAATATAGAAGGAGATTTTGCTTCATGACCTATAACATCGAGAAGCTACCGAATATTAGCGCCAACGTGGCCCGTGTGCCATTGAAGCTGGAAGAATGTTGGAATATTTTAGAGATAGATCTCCAAACCCTATGTCGCAAGGCGTACGGAACCGATTACAGAGCTCTGCACAAACTAATAATTTATCCCAACTGTTATCTAAGGAGAGTGTACTTGCAAGACCGCCATTATAAACAAGATGAAATGCCCGTCGACATATATCAAGCGTTCTTTAATATATACGTATTGAAACGGGGACCGAATTTCATCGACAAAGCTTGCCAAACGGAAGAAGCTTGCCATATAGGTTGTTCACACTTTTTACGAAATTGTATGATGTACATGCTAATAAATGAATTTATTTTTATTTCTAGAATCTGTACTGCAACATAAATTGAATTCTTTTGAGAGAAATAATACGATAGACACATCGCCAACGAAAGTACACTTGTCTAAGAACGTACACAGTGTAACAAGGTTGGAAAATTTAGATTCACTTAATACCACTGCAGATTTAAACGGTTTTAATAGATTAAAAAGAAATTACGTATCGGTAGATATTTTAAATAGTGCGATAAAAAGGCACGATAAGCAAAATGTCAACAAAAAACATAATGAATGTTTTACAGAGTTTTCGATAAATAATCCAATTAGAGAGAATAAAGTAACGGCTAATAACGACGATATCCAAAAAAATGAAATTCTAAACACCGCGAAAGCGCACAAGATAGAAAATCTCTCTAGAAACTTAACAAACGTAAAACCCGCTGCTTCCGCTAAATTAGAGAAAAGTCAATTTTTGAAAATGCACAACAGTGAAATGTTATTCAGAGATAATAAATATCTAACCCAGCCACATTTGCACAGAATTCAGGATGCAGGGGATATAGACATTTTTAATTCAAAAAAATGTATAGCGCGCAATGGTCGCGATAGTATGAAGGCAAAAGATAATATCATGCATTGTGCAGACACAGAATACAAAAGACTCGCTTCCGAGTTTCCATTTCTTACTGAATTTAATCTAACTAAAAATGCATCAAAGTTTGATAAAATAAGCGCAAAATTAATTGACGCGCAAACCGATGATTTATATACTATTTTCGAAGACAAATGTATAACAGAAAATGAAAAAGATATTATAAAATAAAAGTCTCTGATTAGTATTACGAAAAATGCTGAGGATATGCTCGGATCTATTCTAACTGTGATCAAAAAGGCGACTCTTAAACAAAATTACGTGAAATAAAATAACGAAATTACGAAATGTTTGATGATGTACATGGCTGCATCAGACAATTATGCAGCAATCCATCAATAAAAAGTTCCTTAAAAAGTTATGGGATAGATTCGCTATGCCATTAAGTAAAATTACCAACTGATATAACAAATCGAAAGAATGGTCGAATAGAAGATCCATAGAGGCGACAAGTACAACGATACAGCCAAATATTGACTGATAAATAAAAAAAATATGTATATTTCTATCCTAATAAAAAAAAATTATGCGAGTCATGCAACAGGCTACAAGCGCTTTCGGTATCCGACAAGCGTACACAGATAAGTTCACTGACTTGTAGTAAATATAAGTATTAAGTTATAGATAAATTACCTGAAAAAAAATTATATATATATATATATATAAAATTATATATATATATATATATATATATATATATATATATATATATATGGGAAATATATGGAAAAATAAAGATACACATATAATTTTATCCTTAGGTATATAATAATAAATACAGTTCTTAGTAATCATAAATACACAAATAATCTGTACTTTAATGGAGAAAAATAGTTAGAAAAAAAAAATATATATATTATGTACAATTCCTTTTCTTTTTATGAAACATAATTGTTTTCGATCGCATTTTATTAGGCATCTTTTACATGATTGCAAAATATAAATGCAAAATCAATATAGTCGATAATACAGAAAACAGTTTTATTTTGAAATCAATTGAATCAAGTGTCAAAATATTTAAGCGATATTTTTTCAACAATTTTAAACAACATATTTTGTATCATAGATTCTTAACATTTTGCCTTATTTTGAATTGGTAAAAACAATTTAAATTCTGCCGGTAATTCATCCTCCGAATATAACCGGTCCGAGAAATATACTCGCCGTATTCTACAATTAGCATGAATTTGAACCCTTAATGTCTCTACGTAATTCGTTCCATAAGCTCTACGTGTAAAGTCAGCCAAGTTAAACTGTATCTGATTCCATCCATCATCTAATCTCATTGGCATAGTACAGATAAATGGTTTTACCCTCGTTGTGGATTGGTAATTACTGGCGCGAAATCTACGCCGTACATTCTTGTCGTCGATTATCTGCGCAATTTTTTTACATGGAATAAATAATCAGAGAAAATTTATCGATAAATTCCTGATATCTTGCAAATTAGTCGATATAATGTTTACCTGAACCTCAAATGTGAAGTATTTCTTTAGATTTTTTATAATCATGACCAGAAAAGGCAATTTTATACCTAAGGTTTTCCTTGGATCAGCAGGACACGTGATATATGTTGTACTAACATTACTACCAAGTATCTCTAAGACAAGACTCTGGATATCGTTGTCCGTGATCCTTTTGATATGCCCATTCCTCACTTTTTTATCCCAAATTTGCAATGGCTTGCTGCCAATGCTATATAGAATGGACAAGAAACCACTTTGAAAAGTGTTTTTGAACATTTTTAAGTTTGCTTAAGATCTCGTTGCTCCGACAATTTCTTCTGATACTCCAAAACGAAGCTTTTTTTCTCCTATTTCCTCATTAATCCTACAATGCACATTAGTATGACAGCTTTAATTGATGATTAAATTCATCGACTCCTGAAAACATGCAAAATGGAAGCTAACCTCCTTCCATCTTAAAAATGACTGAGCTCATACGTATGTTACGAACGACGAGTTGAAACACTCATATTTATACTTGGAATAATAAATTCTTTCCTCATTATCTATCAGTCTTCATTTTAGTTTAACTCAACAACTTTCGTGAGGAAATGTCTTACGAGATATTTGGTAATGACTCTAACCTATATTATAATGTTTGATCGATACATCGATGCTTCTCACGTGCATTACGCGCAAGAATACTTATGTGTGACCGACTTCAATGATAGCTGATGCTATCAATTAAAATGAAAACTCTTAGATTTATGATGCTGTATTAAAATACTGATTAGATAAACTAAATCTCTCGGTATATGATCTTTAATGTACAACGAATTCAGATTGATTCAAATATCTCATAGTATATTCGTAAGATATACTAAAGATTAATTTTCATGGGGATTGGTGTATTTTGACGAATCGTATTGTCAAGGACCTCTCATGGCAAAAGCGTGAATTACGCTCGAATATCGTATACGGTTGATAAATAAACAGTCTTCCACTGTACACACGATGTACACACAGAATATGTTTGAAATTCAACTTTTCAACTTATGGATCATAACTACTTTTGGATCTGTATATTTTGTGTATCAGTTTCGGAAAGATGCATTTTTCTGAAACTTTAGCAATAATTAAAAGGAAACTTTCTGATAAATTGAATTAAATGAAAAATTATCACTCTTGATTCGGCAAACGTTTGACATAATGATTGATAAATTTTTAAATCAAAGTTTTAAGAAAAGGAATAAATAAAGTATAGCCTGTAAAATTTGTGTGCCATCTTGTCATGCGTATATTTTGAGACGCATAATAAAAAGGCCATGTTACATATGTGTGAAACCCTTCTAATTGTTCATTAATTATAAATACAAACTGACAGAGGAAAGCAGTAGATTCCTATACGTCGTATAATCAATTCTCGAAAAAATGCAATTGAAGCTTCATCGATATGAAGAAACATTTCGGTCCTTGGGACTCATTTATTCAAGAAGCAATTATTTTCATCAATGGAGGCTGCTGAAGACTCGCATTATGTAATTGTATTTCGTACAGAATGCATTACAGCATACAAACATATCGTTTCACTTAGATATATATCTAACATAATTAAACTATGATATCGAGTATTGTGTATTGTGTATTGTGTGTATGCATATGTGTATGTATGTATTTCTCATGCGCTCGATAATCATTCACAGTCAACGAATTCACAGTCAAAGCGAAAAATCGAGAGAATTTAGTATACTTTACAAAACAGCAATTTTCAAAACAACGAGCGAATAACAACATTCGACCTTTCTAATTCTAACTAAAAATAAACAAACAAACGTTCATAGTATCTCTCTCTGTGTGTGTGTGTGTGTGCGTGTGTGTATGTGGCTGCATCAAAAGAACGTAATAATAGAACGCAATATGGATCACGCATTAAACTAATATTTTATAATTAATTCCTTTTTCGCAGACGTATTTCAAGTTCTGTTTCCTTAACGATCCTTGCGGATCAAGTCCATCGATGCGTTAGATTATGACTTTTTGATGCGAATGGGCTTTCCTCAAAATGATGAAGGATTCCGCTTCTGGTTATTTCTCACTAAAGTGATACATTATTCGCTTATCTATCATTAATATTAACTATATGGTATTACAGTTTATACGCATAAAATTGTTCTTTTGCAGCATATGTGACGCCAGTTGTTTAATCCGTTTCTTCTCCCTGTTTCTTCTTCTCTTGAAAAACTATATATATAATGGAATCTACCACTGTGTCTCATAATACTGAATGCCACATGAACAAGAAAGGCCCACTATGAAAGTGATCAGTATCAAGCAAAACAACTCAATCGGAGTCTCAAAAAGTTAATAAATAATTTTCAGCGGATCTTAATCAGCCTTCAAATTCGAATCAAATATATTATAATTTCTATAATTTTGATAAAAAACAATCGTGATCAACACTTTTTACAAATTTCCAATGTATCGATAAATAAGGTCTACGTGAATGTACGTATGGATTTAATGAACAATAATACATTTTATTAATCGCTTGTATTTGTTGTTCAATAAATCGCACACGGCACGAAGAATGAATAGAAGATAGCATGTTGCTTGGTTGAGAACATCGGTACAAAGCTCTGTCAACATCGTTAACTATTCTCAAAACAAAAGATATTCTCGCAACGTAGTAAGCGAAATTTAAATTTAAGATGTAAGAGTTTGTACCGTTTCTCAATGTTTATCTTCATTCATTACTAAACTTTTTATTTTCACTTCCTTAGATATTTTCGGCAACAACGCAAAATTTACCGTTGTTTCAGGATTACCTCTTCATAAAACTAAAACAATTCTGCGATCTTGACGCAACGGGACAAATTTTGTATTATTACCTTCTCCCTTTTTCCCCTTTTTTTTTATTTAGATTTATCGAAATTTCCGATACAGCGATCATTATTTTTATCGCTCACGAATGATGGGTGTATAGAAATTTCTCTTTTCTTCTCAACCAGGCAAAATTCGCCATTGCTTCAGAAACGTCTCCTAGCAAACTTAGCAAACAATATTTTGCAATGGGGAAAATTGGGAATTATTACCTTCTTTCTATCTCTAGATTCAAAATTTCTGATACAACATATCATTCCAGCTTTCCATCGTTGAATGATAGATGTATAGAAATTTCTATTCCTCTCGTTCCTCAATATTTTACAGTATATGAATATATAACCCAAAAATGCTTTTGCCTCTCATGAAAAAGCAAATTGAGGCTTAGAGACAGTGTCGCATTACCTAATTCATCAACTTAAATGTTAGCGGCTTTTAATTTTTTAATAATTTATCATTCATCATTTAAATTAGCACGTATCTCTCGCGCATGTGATTCGCTTTGGAAAAAGAAAAGTAATTTTATAACTTTTGTATATTCGATGGATCTAATTAATTTCAGACAAATAAGAATACATAAATGCAAAAAAAAAAAAAGAAAAAAGAAGAGAAAAAATTACTGGATATCGTTAATTTCATCATGCATAATATTAGGTAATGAGACATAGCATTTTATTCATAATACTGAGAAAACTAAGGAATTTAAAAGACGTAGTCGTATTTTATTTTCAAAACGTGCGATTTCACGACGTAGTATTTGCGTACAATGATGATATTCGTATGATCATTAACCAGTTAGAACTGAGGAATGACCATTTTGAATAATCATACACAAATATCTTTGGATTGTGATCCTCTCAATGAAAATGTTACAATAAATATAGTAATTATAGCTGTCACTGTGAGGATCGCAATCAGGATCAAACATCAATACTATTTCTCGCGATTACAGTACTATTAATTTTGCAAGAGATGTGAATTATTGAATAATACACAATATTATAATAATTTTGATAATTACAAGAATCCGAATTTTATCTATTATAACAAATTGCATATTTTTATTGATTAAAGATAAACATCCTTGCATAATTACTAAATACAAATCGCTTATTGATGCTTGATCGATCTTTCAATATAACTAAGACACTGCAAAAGATATACCTTGCATGATATACGACTTATCAACAGAATCTCATAAAAATTGATTTAAAATCAAAATCTGCTTGATTTTCTAGCAGAGAAAACAATAAAAGATTCAACAATATAATTAATAAAGTGAAAATATTATATGCTGGATTACGCAATCCTTTGTTCGAATTGTAATTTTGGAAAGTAAATGCATTTTTGTAACTACAAATATAGTCAGATTATTTATACGATACATAAGAAAAGATTAAAGATTTTCACGAGAACGAAATACGTAAGAGTTCAGATATGCAACGGTATATTTTGAAGGACGATAATAAATGTTATCAATTTTACGAAAATTTTACGATAAAATTATTACGCGCCCTCAATTAACGCACTTCTACAGTGTCTTAAAGAAGCATAAATATAAAACTCAACATCGTACATAAGTCTTAAGTGCTATTTAGTTACTTGTCAATAGCTCCATCCATCATATTATTTTTAACTTGCATATTAATGTGTATTCCGTCACCAGACGCACCTTTGTCTTTCTTTACTTGCGTTCCGTTCGAGGCATTGTCAAGTCCTAATTTACTGAGAGTACGAATGGCCCTTAACGCCGCTTGATTGCGACTCGCGATTACCGATTCGCCATTTCCGTGACAAACTTGTGGTGGATCGGTGCCTATCGATACAAGTGATAAATATTCTTTATTTATGGACACTCCCTGGAACATTGTCGAGAAAGAATTATGTTGATATTATAATCGTGTTTGCGTTTCATTTAGCAGCCAATATTTTTTTAATATAGAATAAAATAATCATGTTAAATTACCTTGGGAAAATCGTTGAACTCTACGCTGAAATTGAGTAACTGTGCTAAATAAGCTAACTGATCACTGGGCGAAACTCCGGCCGAATTCTGTTGTTGGCCGCGTAATTCTTCGGCAACTATTTGTACGCTGGGTCCATTTCCTAATTTAGATTCTTGGCCCCCGTCCACCAATAACAGTCCAGGTACTAACTGGCGGCCTATAGTACCTTAATAAAAAACAAGAGAATTTCAAATTATTGATTTAATTAATCGTAGTTTATCACACATAGCCACGATCGTGTTCTATCTTACCTCCGACAGAATGAGGTTGAGTGTCATTTACTTGTTCATCCTCAAGAAACGTTACTTTTCTGGGCTTTGACTCCGTATTCTCGCTTTCTCCCGTTTTTATGGATGGCTTCGTGGGTTGTGGCTGTGGTTTGCTGTATCCTAATTGTGTCAGAAGGGCTTCAGCTGCGGCTCTCTTAGCCAATTTCTTGTTAGGTCCCATTCCTTGCGCGGAATGTTGGCCCATCGTTACTTCCATAACGAATTCTCTGCGCCTCGGTGCACCCTTTTCATCTATCAAATTGTAAACTGGTTCTCTTTCCCGTTTCGCTTGTTGAATCTGAACTAGCCGGGAAACCGGATTCACTTCCTCGGCTTCATCCGAACGAGGTTCTTGATAGACTTTGATTAAATTACGAGATTTCTTTTTTATCGCCGGTGGCTTACGTTTTACTCGCATTGATCGGTTTTGTATTGCAGCGGGTAATGGAGGAAGACGCTTCAATTCGTCTAACATCAATTCAGCCGCACGTTTCTTCGACACCTGAAAAGATACGGAAGAACACATAACATGTAGGTATTAAAAGATTATATATTTACATATTTTTTATAACATGCAACAAATTACCTTCTTCGAAGATCCTTCCCCAACAGTGATTTTATCACCAACGGTACATTTTGTCATGAAAGTTCTAATATGCGGTTTACCACTTTCAGACACTACCTCAAAGCTAACTGGTAATCCACGTTTTAGAGCAGTTTCATGAACCAAAGATACCGGACTTTTCAATTCGGCGTTCGGATCATCGATACCGCCCAGAACGCTATTCTCGTTAGTGTTGTTGATGTTTGTCATTTCTTCGGGCATCGGTAACTGACGTAATTGTTCTAAGGCTCTGCTAGCCGCGTCATGACGAGCCGCTTGGCCAGTAAAACCTCTACCCGTAAACTCTCGTTCACCGACCTTCAGAGTGACGAGATACATTGCTTGATGATCCGTATGAACTCCGCGATTATAAGGAAGTCGGGGATTGTACATTCGCGGAAAGTTATTGAATCCATGCGGTATGAATTGATGCTGCAATGCAGCTGGCGGAGCTTGTCGGAACGTGTAAACCGTCGGTTCACCTCGTTTCATCGCCAGTGCATTCAATTCGACAGTGGGTGGTAAATGTCCTGTAAACACAAATCTTTTATCTCTAAAAAGAATACAAATGTTGTCAATGTCAATTAATGTTCATATATAATGTGTGTTCTGATCACTGTATATAAATTGCTGTATAATTTTATATGCCTAAAGTCCATCATATCAGGAAATTACCAGCACCAGTCGGACATTTGCCCAAGTGGCCGATTCTCATAGCCTTAGTAGGTTTAGGTGGAGGTTGACGGTACCAGGTATTCGCTAATGCTTCAGTTGCCGCACTGTGTTGAGCTTTTTTTATACTGGGACCATCTGCAACGTATTCTTCTTCGCCAAGTTTCAGCGTCACTGTAAATCTCTTCTTATGTGCTGGTCCTTGTTCATTAGTCAATCTATATTGATGTTGAATCCTATTAAATCGTGCCAATTCGTTTAACAAACACATGGGTGTTTTTTCTTTCATGTTTGCCAAGGCTGAGTTAGTCGAATTGGCATGATTTTGATTCGATGAACTGTCATCTATAGACTCTCCAATAATGTCATTAGTTATTGGCTTCGGTTGTTCGATGTTTGATTGTTGTGTCACGTGTTGTGGCTGCTGTTGTTGTTGCACCTGTTGCTGCTGTGATTGTGGTAGTGATTGTTGCTGTTGCTGTTGAGAAGATTGATTCTGTTGGTTATTCGGTTGTTGCTGTTGTGATTGCTGCTGATGTTGATACTGAGCCTGCTGGACATTCGAGTTCTGAAGAGTCACAGAAACCGCATTCACTTGTTCCTTCATGCTAACACCGACCATAGTATCTGAAGTAAAATATTTGATAAATTAATTTATTGGATTTAAAAACAAGAATTCAATCTTTTACTATGTATTTATGCTTACTATTTGTATTGTGCGTGTTTATACCCATTAACATTGGCTGCCTTGGATTTCCATGTGGAGGACCAGGATGCTGCATATGATGCATATGTTGTTGATGGGGAGGTATGGATAGTATTGGTTGATGTGGATTCCGATGTGGCAACAAATGCTGCGACTGATGTAACGAGGGCATATTGGCTTGTTGTATTGGTCGTATCGGCCCTGCCATTCTATAAAACCATGTTCATGTTATGTTAACATATATATTGGAAGTATCGTTAAGTAATATAATATAGTGATCTAGTTATATTTTCATAATATAGTGATATAAATAATATAACATGATATAATTATATTAATATTCTATAGATCAAGCATATGATTGGTATTGTTATGATTGGAATACGTACACACGCGCACGCATGCATGTGTGTAAGCATTTGTTAATCTATATACCTATTATGATCTCGAAGTTGGTTTTGCATTGTATGATGTTGGTGGCGTAACATGTTATCAATTATTATTAGATGTCTATAAATCTTTATAAGGAAACCTATAAAAAAAGAGAGAATTCATTTAACTTAATCTCATACACACTTTATCTGCTAAAATCATATTAAACTGAATGAATCTTTATGTTTTTAATTTGCGATCTTCCAACATTACTAAATCTTATTAGTCAAGAATACAATTGAATTCTCGTTTTCTTCTTTATAGCAGATAAATTACATTATATTAATTATATTGTATCACTTGTTAATCTTGCCAATCATTAAAAAAACCGATCGAAATCTATCATTCATCCTAAAAAATTCCCTCTTTCAAATTTACTTCAGAATAGACGTTTCCACTGAATACACACACGCACACACATGATTTAGATTTTACATAAATAATGTTTTTCACATTTCTCGAAAGAGGAGAAGCTTACGATACGAGTGAAAATTATCACGAATGTAGACAACTCGACAGACTCGAAAACGAACATATAACCTTCCTATATAAAGGGCGAGCCGGTATATCCAAACGGGTTACGGGAACCACAATTTTGCGGTACGTCGTTGCGGTCGCGCGCATCTCGCACGCACCGATGCATACACAGTTATGCGCAAGCATAAACGCGACGTCAAGGGATTTCATCTATAAATAAAACTCATTTTCGACGGAATGGGCTTGGTCCGGTGGCGGCGACAACGGCGATCAGCATCGGCTTCGCCGAATGCCGCGCGATCAACCCTTTTCATCTTACGCTTCGTTCTTACCCGGTTAAGTTTGTTCTATTTCATGGAAATTTGATGCACGTCATACGACATGTAAAATTTCCAGCGAAATAGATCCGGCACACCGTCAACGGATATTGCCAGGCCCTCAGCACAGCTATTGGCAAACAGTAAAGAAAAGTACTCTGTGGACTAAAATGCAGCCATTTTGTTGTGAGGCTAGCGGCGATCCGTGACGTCATCGATGCATATTAAGACGAGCATACATGTGAAAGCAAACAATAGAAATAACGAGTGAATATTAGACAAATAATTAAATCTCAAATCTAAATTGCTTTTAATATGGTATCTTTAGTTATACTAGATATATAGATACTCAATGTGCTCTGAAACTACCTACTTTCAAATAAAAAATGTCATTTGTCAAATTACAAAAATGAATAAATTTACTAAAGGACACACGATTTCATTGGTCGACGCGATATCGTGATTTTACCATCATTATAATTTATACAACGTTATGTTACGTTCATAATATGTAATAATGCCTTTACTACACTTTACTATTAAATATTAGAATGCGGGAATTCCCTTCCTTCATGATTACCTATAAATGATGATTCATCTTCATTCATATTTTATTTCGCAGCAGAAGTCTGAGACAGAAACAGGTATTAAAGTTGCTTTCATAATTATCAATAAAGTTCTGCATTTTTGTTATTGTATTTTATTTATATTTTATGAAACAATTTTATCTTTCGTCATCTTTTCATTGCATCCATAACTATTACCGTTAAAATTATCATTTCGAATCTTTATGTTTATGACTCACTGAGTTATCCAGAGGTTTATCCAAAAAGATAAATAAAATAAAATAGTCAAAATTTTATGATTATTAAAATCAAATTAAAATTCTTGCGAAAAATTGTAATTATCTTCGCTTACTCTTAGTTTATCGTAATATATTTATGACATTCCGATCATGTTACGTCAAACAATAAAAATTAGACGCAGGATATCAATTATCGCTGCGGATGATGTCATCTTGACAAAAAAGTTCAGTAAAATGCATAGACACGTATGCATAACGTAGAAATTTCGTGATATTTAAAATACAGAAAATTTTAAAACTTTATTGGTTATAATTGACCAATAATTTTTTAATCTGATCTAATAAATTAATAAATCTTTTGTACTTTTTAAGGATTTTCTGTAAGCATATAAATTCCTTTATACATAATGTCGAAAACAAAAGAAATGCCTCCAGATAAACTTTTTGTAAGTTTTATCTTATTTTTTATTATCTTATAAAATATGCATAACATTTTATTTTACACTAATTCTTTTAATATAACTTATTTATCATGTAGTTTGCTTATATCCTTATATATCTTAAATACAATTTGAAATAAAAGAAATTGATAATAATTCTTCTGGATTATAAATGATAAATAATTTCATAAAATTACATAATTATATAATTATAAAATTATATAATTATGATAGCTAATTATTTTGGTCTTGGTCTCATGATAAAAATAATAAAAGTCATCTTAAAAAAGTAATAAAAATCATCTAATTAATAATATATTTACTTCTCACAGAACAAGTTGAAAGAGTTTGCTTGCGAAATGCAACAATGTTACTATGAGTGCCTTTCTGAATGTACTAAATATGAACCTAATGAGCATAAATACTTAATACAAAATATTGGATATGCGATATATGGAGTACCAGAAAATAAAGATGACAGTAAAGAAAGTAAAACAAGTAAAACAGATGTAGCAGAAAAGAAGAATGATAGTAGTACAAAAGAAAATAAATCAGAAAGTACAACAGAAAGCAATGATTGTAGCAAACTAAAAAATTCTAATGATATAGATACAGATATAGCCGATATAGTAGATTATGATGAAGACCAAAAAGTTATTATAGATAAGATATATAAAAAAATATGTGAATGTATAATAGAACAAAATAATTCTCAACTAATTTATTGTGGTATGATTTATAATATAATCATTTCTAAGGAAAATGTAAACTCTAAGAAAGAAGACCAACCAAAGCGGCAAGCAGATAACAAAGAAAAAAATGAAACAGAAAAAAGTGATATAACAGAAGAAAACAACTTACCAATATTCAGTTGTCCCATCTTTACAATCAGGAAGAATATTAAAAAAAAATCCAACACTACAAAAACTGCAAAACAAGAAGTATTAACTGAGGATGAAATGTCTTATGAAACATGGTATTTGGATACTACCGCTAGAGTATATAAGAATTGGACAGATTATAAAAAATCGAATAGAATTCCGAAATGCATTATGGTTCTACCAAAAGATGGCTGTTATCAAGCAGATCCGGAACAGCCGATTACAGAAGACTATTCAACAGTTTGGCTTGAAATTGTGGATTCTCCTGCATGTTCATTGCAAACAAAATTTTGCTACGGATTAGATATAGCTTCTACTGTCATTGGAATTGGTGGCATGGGCTTGTGCGTTGCATCAATGTTTACTCCTGTTGGACCAATAGTCGGAGCGGCAGGTAAATATATAATTGATATAATATTAATTTTTATCATATTAAACTTTAATTGCATAATTAATAATAATAATTTGAAAAACTTGTTTATTCTATACTGATTTTAATATGTACATTAGGTCTTCTTGCTAACAGTGCGACCGGTGCTTGGTGCATCGGCCGATCCACTCATTCATTGATAGATCGCAATAATCATAAGGAATCTATTAATCCATTTTCGGATACACAAGCACTTCCTCATTGGCTTGGTTTAGCTGGTTCAGCAACTGGATTAGGAGTAATTGGAGGATCAAGAGCTCTTACCATGGCTGCCGCACGTGGTATGACGGTAAACATCGCTGCAAGAGCGGCATTCAATGCTGTACAATGCAGCAGTATATTGATTAATGGCGCTGGTATATTTTATCAAGGTTATTGCATGTATGATAGATACAAAACAGAACAAAGTTTTAGTTATGTAGATACATTGGATTTCGTGATGCATGCTTTGTTTTTTACCAATTCTGTAATAAACATTCAATTCGCTCATAATATTATCGAGAATACTCAAGGTAAAATTGTTAACGATTACAAACAGAAATTGCGCAAAAAAAGTCTCCGTAAAAAGTTCAATCGCTTCAGGCGAAAAGCTAGCGAAAATAATACAAACAAAATATCTGAGAACGCAGAAGTGATATGTTATATAAAAAATCGCGAACAGTTACAGTTATCTCAAGGAACTATTGGTACTCAGAGATCTGAAAAGAGCTCATTTAAAGTTGCATGGTCGTTCGATAAAGGTATGGTAAAAATCAATAATATTCCTTTGATAAATCCTTTCGAATTCGTTGCGTGTCTTATAACAAGAGGTATATTTGATGACAATAATCAAAATGACCAATTTTACGCACAAAATAATGTTAACGATGACATTGTTAAGCAGTTGATGAAGATGTTTCGCGATTTAACAAAGGAGTTTTATGCAAACGATAATTATATGGACACGAGAATGCCTAACTTTGAACCGTTGCTCAGAGAAATCAGTTCCATGAACATTTCTGAAGACTGTGTGAAGATATTGTTTAACATCGCTATAAAACTAATTAAAAATTGCAAAGATCCAAAAGATATTTTACCTACTGCTATGCAGTTTATTTGGCAATATTGCAAAGAAAATTTGAAGCAATGGGGTATAAGAACATCTCTCCGTATGCAAAGCGAATCCGGCTCTCGCATTTTGCAAAAAATTATTATAGTGATTTCTGAGGCGAGTGAGATGTTTGATAATCTATTTTATGCGTTTTTAACTTATATAAAAGCTAGAGCTACTCATGCTAGCAATTGAATGTATTCTATCATAAAATAATATTTTGAGAAGTATTTTAGAAATATTTTGAGATATTTCCAAGGTATTTTAATAATTGTAGCAATAACCTTTTTTCGTAGCGATATAACATGCTTTATCGATACTTTGCGAATTTATTAGTAATGAAACTTAAGCTTAAGCTTTAGTTTAAATACTAAGGAATTTGTGATATGCAGGTACATATCAATATACATACATATCGTTTCTTAAATTTATTGTTTTAAACACTAATGTCTATTCAAAAATATATATCGTACTTTTAAACTCTTAAAAATATATTTCGCCACTATGTGCTTTATATGTTAATCTTATACAATCTATATGCCGATTGTATATAATTAATACCGTTGATTAATTGTAAAACATTTATATCTATCGAATTTTTATTAATAATAAAAAATTGCTTGTTTTAAATCTGAAACAGCTTTATTAAACTAATTTTAATAGTGTTATCTGTAATGTTATTATCTTCATTGATGTTGGAATTGAAATTACCTTATAGAAATCGAAAAATTAAAGAAAAGCATTTCGTCAAAGATAGAATTCAAAGATAAGCTTTTTACAATTATCATAAAAATGATTCGAAATCATATCTTTTAATTGAAAAGAAATTATATTATAAAATTATTTAATAACATCAGAAAGATATAATCAAAGGAGAAAGAAAAGATGATTCAGATTCGAAGGACGTAGAAGCATGTAAATGTTTCGCGCAGATGCGCCTTTCATGCGAATGGTTCTTAACGGCGCTTGCATGCCCGATAATTGAGAATCGGCACGCGACTCAGTCAGCTGACCTGTCTTGTGATAGCAGCTAGGCAGAACTCGAAGAGGCTACGATTCTCGTCGCTCGAGTGGATCACGCAAATTTCATATCTCGCGGTGAGTATTCCTCTGAATTGGCCGCGATATTGGTTAAGCGCAATTATGCGCTTGAGCAAGATATCATTTTAGCGTCTTGCGGAAATTTGAGCGAGCGGAATCCGGCACGCGTGTCAAGTATCGATCCGATACCACTTTGCATGCGCCATCGCTTCCTCGATCGCGCACGAATCCGCGAGGTTTTCCTTGATTTT
Organism: Eciton burchellii; assembly: GCA_020341155.1. NCBI lineage: Eukaryota > Metazoa > Arthropoda > Insecta > Hymenoptera > Formicidae > Eciton > Eciton burchellii. Next base: position 323,795 of record JAHMML010000027.1, on the reverse strand, counting down.
CGCTCACGACGCGTTCTACAATCATCCAATTGCTGCACGCCGACATTCGCTCGACTATTCGCCGTTACTCGTGACGGGAAAGCGTTCCTTCTTCGCCTAGCAGACGGTCCCGGGGTCACGGGGCTACGCCTATTTTTTTGAACGATCTGCTCACGTGAATCGTAGCGTGTGACAGCCGGAGTCTGTCCCGAGAGTCTGGTGTTCTCGATTGCGGATTACGTACGATAATCCTAAGGCGACGAATCTACAAGCGTGCTGATCTTGCTCGTTTATTATTTATTAAAGTAAATGCAAGCAAATAAAGCAATCAAGTCCTTGCTGGCTTTTAGAAAGAAAAATTACGAAGGAACATGAAGAACGTAGCCAACGGAAAGAAAAATAATTAACTGACGCGAATTTGCAATCGTGATAATAATCAAATTATTTATATATATATATATATATATATATATATATATACATTGTTAAGAGTATGTTGATGCAATCGCGATTCGTTTCTCTATATATTCCTATACTTTTATGCTAAGCGTCTGATATGTTCCAGAAGAACATCCGTTTTGAGCGAAACATTTATTTAAATAAATGGCATAAAAAAATGGCATATATGCATTGTTTAAATTTAATTTAATTTTAATTTTGGCTTCTAATTTCAATCTATAGCTTGAAGTAGTTTCTTTAAATTACTCTTTAATTTTAATATAATAATCTCTTTAGTTTTAATATAATAATTATAAATATATAATTAGTAACGTAGATTACTATAAGTTCAGATGTATTTTGAATTATCTGTATATATATATTTTTTGTTTCCTTCTAAGCATATATGTACCTTATTCTAATGATAAAAAAATTCAGTTAAACTTACGATAGTAATATTTATCTTTTACAGGATACATGATGATCTTCCAATCTTGTTTCCTAAAAAGAACATTATTGAACGTATAGAAATTGATTGACAGTTCCTCTCTTTCTTTTTTTAGGTAAATTAACTGTTCGAAATGACAAACCAAAGCTTACCGAAAATTGCGCACGAAGAGCGGGAGGGCAAATTTGGATATGTTTATGCAGTATCTGGACCTGGTTAGTTTGCGTAAATTTTTTCAATTTATTCACTGTATATTTTCTTACTTAATATTTTCTTGTTACAGTCGTTACTGCCGAAAAGATGGCTGGATCGGCTATGTACGAACTGGTACGAGTCGGTTATTATGAATTGGTAGGAGAAATCATTAGATTGGAAGGTGACATGGCTACGATACAGGTATATAAAAACAAATACATATACATATATCTGCGCATTCTGAGAACTCAAGATAGCTAGAACTTTATAGCTCTGATTTAGGTATATGAAGAAACTAGCGGAGTGACTGTTGGTGATCCTGTACTTCGTACTGGAAAGCCATTGTCTGTCGAATTGGGTCCCGGAATTCTCGGCAGTATCTTCGACGGTATCCAGCGTCCTTTGAAAGATATCAATGAACTTACCAGCTCGATCTATATCCCGAAAGGTGTCAATGTGCCGGCATTATCGCGTACCGCTAGCTGGGAATTTAATCCGCATAATGTAAAAAATGGTAGCCATATCACGGGTGGTGATTTATACGGCGTGGTACATGAGAATACTTTAGTGAAACATTGGATGATCCTGCCACCAAAATGCAAAGGCACCGTCACTTATATCGCGCCTGCCGGCAATTATACCGTTGATGTAAGATCTCGTTTCGTAATTTTCTTTCATGTTTCGCGCAAATTTGTAAAAAAACATAACGGCTTTGCAGGATGTCGTATTGGAGACTGAATTCGATGGCGAAAGACAGAAATATACCATGCTTCAGGTATGAAGTGCAATTCCATAAACAAATGTATGTGAGTTTTGAATGTATTGCATGTTGTGAATTTATGCTTGCATGCATGCAGGTGTGGCCAGTCCGTCAACCCCGTCCAGTTACTGAAAAATTGCCAGCTAATCATCCACTACTCACTGGTCAACGAGTCTTGGACTCTCTTTTCCCGTAAGGATCTTCCGGAATAATCTTTATATAATCTAGACACGCGACATCATATGATATTGTCGTAATTGTAACATAAACTTGTTTGAAACGTGCGTCCCATGCATGTTACAGATGTGTCCAGGGTGGTACCACCGCCATTCCTGGGGCTTTCGGTTGCGGCAAGACCGTTATTTCGCAGGCTTTGTCCAAATATTCCAATTCCGACGTGATCATCTATGTCGGTTGCGGTGAGCGTGGTAACGAGATGTCCGAAGTACTACGCGATTTTCCCGAGCTGACTGTAGAGATTGACGGTGTTACCGAGTCCATCATGAAGCGTACCGCTTTGGTCGCTAATACATCTAACATGCCGGTAGCCGCGCGTGAAGCGTCCATCTACACCGGTATGCGATGCATTATCGAAGACACGCTAACTATTAACATAATAGTATATATAATGTTTCAATAAGTAAACTATCATTCGTCATTCTGCAGGTATTACGCTGTCTGAATATTTTCGAGATATGGGTTACAACGTATCGATGATGGCAGATTCCACATCTCGTTGGGCAGAAGCTCTTCGAGAAATCTCAGGTCGTTTGGCTGAAATGCCTGCCGATTCTGGTTATCCTGCCTATCTTGGTGCCCGTCTGGCCAGTTTCTACGAACGTGCCGGAAGGTACAGAGTAATTTTCAGCTTTATTTTTTAAATAAAAAGAAATAAAAGTTAACGAATCTTAATTTTTAATTAAGACACGATTGATATAAAATTTTTATGCTTATACAGAGTGAAATGTTTGGGAAATCCAGATCGTGAAGGATCCGTCAGTATCGTTGGTGCTGTGTCACCGCCCGGTGGTGATTTCTCTGATCCTGTAACTAGCGCGACGCTTGGTATCGTGCAGGTATGAACATTTTAATATAAAAGTAAAAGACATGAATAGTTTGAATTATTTAATTATTCGTACAGGTATTCTGGGGATTGGATAAAAAACTTGCCCAACGAAAACATTTCCCGTCCATCAATTGGCTTATATCATACAGCAAATATTTGCGAGCATTGGATGATTTTTACGACAAGAACTTCCCGGAATTCGTTCCGCTCAGAACAAAAGTGAAGGAGATTCTGCAAGAGGAAGAGGATTTGTCGGAAATCGTACAATTGGTAGGCAAGGCTTCTCTCGCTGAAACTGATAAAATCACGCTCGAAGTGGCAAAGCTGTTGAAAGATGATTTCTTGCAGCAGAACAGGTAGAAAATATTTTTCCGACTGCCAAGTTAATATTACAAATAAATGATTACCGTTAAAAAATATTTTCTAACATGTACCTTCAATTATCTCTAGCTATTCACCGTATGATCGTTTCTGTCCATTCTATAAAACCGTCGGTATGTTGCGAAATATGATTGCATTCTATGATATGGCAAGACACGCGGTCGAATCAACGGCCCAATCAGATAACAAAATTACATGGAATGTCATCAGGGATAGTATGGGCAATATTCTTTATCAGTTGAGTTCCATGAAGTTTAAGGTGAGTATTTTTGGATGACATTATGTTGACACAAATCTGATATCATTTTTCTTTTCATTATTCTTTATATATAACTGTCGAAATTGTAGGATCCTGTCAAAGACGGTGAAGCAAAGATCAGATCAGACTTTGATCAGTTACACGAAGACATCCAACAAGCGTTCAGGAATTTAGAGGATTAAATTACTCACTTGTCACTCGTTAAAAGCAATTTTAAAATATTGATTGTTCTGTAACTTGGCTCTAAAACATTTAAGAATGTCCCGGTCTAATTCGTGAATTGCAAATAACTCGTCAAGGGTACGACTACAAATAGCGTTATCGATTCTATAGTTAGAAATAATGCGTTACAATAATGTATTATTTGCCGAATATACATCATTCTTGAAAGTGCTCGAGTCAATTGTATATAGATAGTTATGATGAAATCTTCGACGCTACGATGCAGTGAAATAGATAATGCCATCATAATGCCATCCTTCAAGATAATGCCATGTCATGTATGTGACGATTGAGACAATAAAGCGGGACATTCTTAAATGCGTCCGAAGCGTATATTCCAAAATATGCTCCGTATTCTCGAGTTTCACGTGCTTGACTTGAGAACAGAGCTATCTGTAATTAGCCAGATATCGGAGAAAGTAATTTTACTCTTAACAGAGATACTCTTTCGTTTTGTTTCTGCTTGTTGAAGGTGTAAACGAAATAATTGGGAAATTAGTATTCCCCTGTTTTCTGTGTATGTATAAAATATAAAGTATAAAATACGGCTTCCCGTTTCATCCTGATGCACACAAAATAGTATTATTATACGAGAAAATATTCTCGTACAAATTATTAATCACGTGACATGTGGATGACGCGGCAGCTCCTTTTCAAAAGATTAAATAAATCGTGAAGTACTAAATATTGTAACATATAATGATACTATTTAAGTGCGATATAATCGATAATCGCAGCTGTTACACATAATTAAGCATATTATACCTTAACGGTAAGAAATGTTATAAGTATGATTTAAAGGTTTAGAGAAAGAGCACAATAACATTAGACGAATGATCCAGATGCGGAACTTTTAACGTTACGATGATAAACGATGAGAGAAATAGGAACGTGCATAATGACCAGTGTTCCATTAACTTCGATATCATTTCCATTGTATGATATGTAAAGAAAAAAGTAATAAAAATTATGCACTCAAAGAGGATCATCACGTATTTGTTGGATGGATGATGGATATTGACAAATGGATTTTTACAGAAATCTTTATCGATGAATTTCTTGTTTTAATAATAATAATTATTATATAACAATAACCTCGCGATATGTACATCAACGATATATTACATTCTGAGATATCTAGAAGCTAGCTTGGTAGGTTTGATTCCGATACGCCTTTTTGTTGTTGCAGATTTGCCTTCTCGGAGGAAATGTTATTGCCAATATGCATGAGCCAATCTGTGCATATGTACATATATGTGTGTGTGTGTGTATATGTATGTATATATATATATATATATATATATATATATACATAGAAGATATACATATATATATATATATTCATGCATAAATATACATATACATATATATTCATACGTGTGTATAATCAAACTGTTTCAAATCAATTTCATTTCTAACTCACTTTAAGTGGTATACCCTATCCTATCCTATAATTATGAAAACAGTATTAAAAATAAAAAATATTTGATGAATTCTACACACTTGATATACGTAATTCCAGTTATTCACGTTTACAGATTCATAACACGGATCAACAAAAATTCTCCTCATTCTCGAAGTGATCTCAGCCCTGTACGACCGTTCTAATAATTTTTCATCGGGGATCTACTAAGTCACCGTTTCAATATAATCACAGCCACGATGTGATATTCCATAACATAACGTATGTTACATCGATATTACATACACGTATCGTATTTTTATGTTTATTTGTATAGATCTTTAGGCAATGGTCACAACTACACCGTTATTACTTCGACGTTTATATCATCCATTGAAAATATGTTTAAAGATTTGGAAGTTTTCTCATAAATATTATCATATGTACAGTATTATATACATTATTTGCAAGCTTGACATGAGTAATAGATTCCAAGATTTTTAACACATGTATGTCTTTCGCTCATTATAAGAATTACATGATGAGATAAAGTTGTTAAAACGGCGCATAAAAGTTGTTAACTAAACAAACAAAAGATAAACTAAAAATTTGTGAAAAAATATAAAAATTTATAAGTTGTATAATTACATCGTATTAAATGAACTGAGAAATTTTTTATTTACTAAATAGAAATCGATGTTCCTTCTTTTTATGAGTTAAACTGTTTTAATGAAATTTGTATATGTTTTGCATAAAACGTTAATATCACGTAAAAAAGCATAATTAGATGTGTAGTTATGACTATGTTACTAGAAACACCGAATTTGGTTTTGGACAATGAACGTTAAACGTTTACTGCGTCAGATGCAGTCACCAGAGAAAAAGTAAAGAATTAGATCCCTATTTGAAGCTCTAAAGACAACTTATATAGATTTTAGTATATTTACAGAAAGAATCATTGACTTACGAGGAAGCTTAAGGACTCAAATGTATAACGTCGGTACTTGTGGCCGATGACGAAGGCGACATTTGCGATCTAAGTTGAAGATTTTCACGTTTTAATTGGGTAACTAACTGTTTCAATGCCGTAATTTCTTGTCGCAATTTCTCGTTATCTCGCAAACACTGACCCAGACTTTGATTAGCAGTGCGCAGTTCTCCTATATATTCACAAGCCTTTGCCAAGATTCCTCCTTTACTCTATCTCGCCAAAAAATGAAGACAAATATTGTTTAAACATAACATGTAGCAAAAATATAAAATATAAATTTTCCTCGATTATTTACCTGTGTTTCATAATTGGTTTTCCCTTCTCCATTGCTACCATTACCTGTTGCATTGCCAACATTACATTCAGGAATGATCTTGCCCAACTTTGCGATCCAATTATTTATCTTATCCCTACGTCGACGTTCAACTTCATTATGTGTCGCTCTCCGCCTGTCGTCCCTCTGATAAAACAAGAGTTTTAATATTTTTTTGTACCGGAGATAAATAGAATCATGCCACGTCATGTTAATACGAACCTTTTTTAAACCAGCGGTACAATTTCTTGGAGTCTCTATCTGCAGCGTGGTTGTTCTCGGCACCAAAGATCTCGATGCTTGAGCCGTGGTAAAGACATCATTAGCATTACCGATAACATAAAACTGGCCATTCAATGGGGATGTTAGAACCTGTACAGTATTATTGCCCGGTTGTGATACTGGCAATTCAATCTCACTAGCTGATTGAATCGCTGCCGTACCATTTACTTGAACAACCCGATACGCTAAAGCTTCCTGATAACGCATTTCATCTTCTCCCACAGGTTCTCCTAAGAAGAAACAGTTACGTGTAGAAGTGTGACACATGTGGGACTTCATTTCTAAAAATGAAGATGCACCGATCACCGATCATTTTCTCCTACCTTCGCAATCCACGATCTCTGCTTCCTCTATAACAATTCCCGGACCTCCACCGCCGCCGTCCTCGTCCTTTACGGTGCTGCGAAATAAAATAACGCTTTGAAGCGCGACATATATCGCCGTACTTTAACCGAGCTACATGCTATGCGTATTACTTCGACGACTGTGTGTGTCGATCCTACGGCGTAAGTAAGTGCGCACTGTGCACTAAGTGATGATGACCTTGAGGAGACCTCGGGCGAGACGGAAGGGATAGGTGTTCGCAATATCAGGCGGTCGATACTTAACGTAAACGCTACCTGACATCCTGCTGTTCGAGTTGTTGCTCCAAAATGTCCATCCCTCGCCGCCGAAAAAAAAAACGTTTGAATTTGTCAAAATTCACGTGAGCTGGTCACGGGACACGGCAACGAGGTCATGTGGTGTATAAGATGGCGTCGCGCATACGCGCACACTATCTAGCGATTGTACGATCAGCGATATCGAGCACACAAACGATAAGTGCTGATCGTAGGTCGATATAGTAGAGAATTCACGATCAAAGTTTCAAGGATTCGCAGTAGATTTTTTAAACCATTTTTGGTAACTATGTAGCTATAGATTTATTTAATTTTGATCTGCTCTTTGTCACCATGCTCCAATTCCCGGCAGTTTCGTACATTTGAAATATTCACGAGTAGAAAAGCGAGCGTATTTCATAATCGACAAATTAGTTTCGTTATGATTTACGTGGATATTCTATCTCGTTTTAATATCTGGACGGAATCGTTCGGTCTCCTTTCGTTTTGAATACATCGTCAGTCCTAGAACGAGGATCTGCATCACGCGTATTATGTCTTCGTGCACCGGGATTTCGCAGGGAAACGTCGTGGGTGTAAAACATCGATAAGTCGTGGACATTCGTTGTTCGGTGTCACGAAAAGAAGTGTAAAAAGATTTTACAATTAATTCCTACCGACAGTCACGATATTTCCTCGGCACTCGACGAACATGACTAGGTGAGTATCGCGAGCTTTTAAAGGTTATGTCAGTTCGCCTAAGTTTTACTAAATTCACAAGTAAATTAATTTTGGTCCTCTGATGACTCTCTCGTTGATTTTTCGAATGAAAACCTGCAAGGATCATTTTGCAATATTAAATGAAGTATTATCTCGCTTCTATGAAAACTTGTCAATCAAGTTTCAATTCTGAGACGAGACAATCCCGCCTTTAATCGTGCCGTGTTCAATCTCAGGTCGAAAATAGAATTGGGTGATGTGACACCGCACAACATCAAACAGCTGAAATTGCTCAATCAAGTTGTATTTCCGGTGTCATATAATGAGAAGTTCTACAAGGATGTCTTAGAAGCTGGAGAACTTGCCAAACTAGCGTATTACAATGATATAGTGGTATGCATATTTATCATAATGGTTCCCAGACTATGATGATTATACATTTACTATTATCGATTATCTATTAGAAAACGTAACGTACTGTTCTGTGATTTTATAAAAATTCTAGCCCGATAAATTCCTGAAAATCCTCCGTAATCACAAAAGTTTGGGATTTATGGACGAGATGTTCAACGAGCAGGATTGCATATATCGTGTGGCTTTAATTTTCAGGTTGGTGCAGTTTGCTGCCGTGTAGATACCTCAGAAAATTCTAGGCGTTTATATATAATGACATTGGGTTGTCTCTATCCTTATAGAAGATTAGGAATTGGCACCGTTATGGTCCAGCACGTTTTAAACTATGTTAACAAAGATGGGAATTTTGATTCTATCTTTCTGTGAGTATAGCGTGTAATAATTTTATAATGTCTCATAATTTCTCAAAATTTTTATCAGATCAAATCTTTTGAAATCATATGATTGAGTTTATATTTCTTCGTAGACATGTTCAAATAAGCAACGAAGGTGCGATTGACTTTTATAAAAAGTTTGGATTTGAGATTGTGGAAACTAAAGAGCATTACTATAAGAGAATAGAACCAGCAGATGCACATGTATTACAAAAGACGCTACGCCCTCGAGCAAATCAAACGAATCATCAAACTGTCAACTAAAGAGGTGCATTGTTCATTAATTTATCTTTTAATTTAAAATCTACGTATGTTTCCACATGTTCTGTCAATAAAATAATTTTATATTATAACTTCCTTGTATTATGAACCAATCTCCTTTATTTGTGTATACATCGATCATGATGAATTATAAGCTATGAGAAATTTAAAAAATACAAAATGATTTATGAAATTTTTCTACATAAGTAAAACACAATTTTTGTATGTCATTTTTATTGTCCACCGATTTTTTTTTCTTTACTATTAGATATATCCAGAAATTTGTATATCTTTAAACGAATAAACGAATATCTTTAAACAATTCTTTTTTTTTAAATTAGGACATTAAAAAAATTGCATTGTAATTGCATATAATAACATATAATATATATTCTAATATTGCATATATTAAAACACGCAAGTACATTGCTCGAAAGTACAGCGAAAAAAGTGATACTTGTTGGTAAGATAAAATTAAATCCATACATTACATATTTACTTTAATGATCAAGATAATAATTTAATAAAAACTCGAAATCTCTTTTATTGGTCAGGTGATTCTGCAAGAGCAAATCTAAATTTGGGAACAACCTTAAAATGTCTACAGCTAAACATAAGAAAATCACATGATACTTTCATAGCGTATCTATGAAATATATCTATTTATATAAATTAAAAAATATTGAATTTTACATTTGTTTTTCATGTTAAAAATTGTAAAGTATTACAGAAACAGAATATACAGAGAAAATGTGCAAAAAAATCTTTATGCAATTCGCTATCTGACGCTATTATATTTCGTGAATGTAGAAATATAGCTTATAAACACGAAATTAGAGTGCAATACTAAATACCTATAAAATTGCTATTTTGTAAATATAGAAGATTTTTGTCTTTTTTGACTGTTATTAGAAAAACAAGTCGCACGATCTATATTCTAATAATTTTAGATAAAGCTGCTTTTCAATACGGCACATTAAAATATAGTAATAACGATAATTAACATAATTAATACGGTAGAAAATCACCAATATGTTGATGTGAAACGTTATCTGCAATGTGCTCAAGTTACAAATAGTTAAGCCGCTGGAAACAATTATGGTGTTTGGTCGCATGCAATACAATCATATCTGCTGTATAAATACATATTGCTTGCTTGTAAAGTACATCTTCCATTTATGCTAGATCAACATTTATATTTTAACAGTAATAGCTTTTCATATTATAATTTACTCTTCCAATAACTCTTTTATTCTCCTAATGCAAAACTCTGAGCCCTCCATTGCGTCTTTCGAAATCTGCGAATAGGAAGACAAATCAAATTATCATGATAGCATAGTAATTTATTCGCGCAGAGCACAACCACTAAGTCTTACTTTTACAAGGTTGAGGAACCCGTGTGGTAATCCCGGCAATACATCCAATGTAACTTTATTGCCAAGCAAGCGGAGTTTCCTCGCAAACATGATACAATCATCGAGACAAGGATCCAATTGTACCGTCTAGAGAAACAAAATGTGATTGTAAATAATATCTATGCAATATTTTTGATCTTAATAATATTTACAGTATACTGCATTTTATATCGTAAAATTAATAAGATTAATAAGAGAAATTCAAACAAGTAAGTACCAGCAATTTTGTAGGCGGTAAGTGAGCTAGTATGTCATCTGAGGCGAGATAAGGACTTAAAAACGGATCTCGTGGTATCGTGAAAATAGATTCCTGAAGAAAACTTTTGGTATTCTCTGTGTCAAGTTCTTTAGTTTCTTTACTATTCTTGCCAAAGGACCATCCAAACAGAGACCATGATTTATCACTTCCGTCTGAAATATTATCATCTCTGCTGACATTGCCATTTTTCGCGGGAGGCGAAGCGAGACCGGAATTTTTATACATATTTAAAAATTTGCTCATGAATTCTTGCGATTCTGGCTGTGCTTTCGGACACTCTGCACCTATTGTATCAAGATTTTTCAAGATGTAGATTCCGACAATAATTATATATATTATATATATACATGTAATGTACACGTAATTATATATATATATATAATTACGTGTACATTACATGTACATTTACATTACATTTACATTAATTTACGTATATATATATATATATATATATATATATACGTAAATTAATATTATTATATGTATATAACATGTGTACATGTGTGTACATGATATGTATATAATAGACTATACATACCATCGACTTCCGTTAAACTGACAGAATTTAGCGTTGAATCGGATGGCAAGGATACTAATTTTTCTGCATCATTTCTGCCATCACCATTCGGACTCAGAGCTAATGCTATAAGGTCACTTTCGCTTACTTCCGCAAAAGATTCCGTATCCGATTTAGCGCCATTTTCTCCATTTTCATGTTCTCTATTGTTAAAAAGAAGAATCATTAATTATGCATTATATCTTATACATTATATAATCTTATTATCTTAGAGATATATTAATATAGTGATAAAATTTTAATTAAAATTCTACCTTGAAGGTTTCTTGTTATCAAACACTATATAAGCCTTCAAGCATTGCAACATGAAACCGTACGGTAATATCGGATCCATTAGACAGAGTAAACGAGAGGGTGATGCAATTAAGTCTATGAGCAATGGTGCATATGCTATGAAAATACCATCTGGTTTTCTTATATTTAGCTGTAGGCATTTTAAGGTTGCTCCCAAATTTAGATTTGCTCCTGCAGAATCACCTGACCAATGCCAATAAAAGAGATTTCGAGTTTATTATATTATAATCTTGATCATTAAAGTAAATATGTAATGTATGAATTTAATTTTATCTTACCGACAAGTATCACTTTTTTCGCTGTACTTCCGAGCAATGTACTTGCGTGTTTTAATGTCCATGCATAAGCGTATAATACTTCTTCGAGCGCGCGAGGATAGGGAGCCTCGGGTGCTAAACTATAATCTATACTCAAAATTGGTACATCGAGTGTTGTGGACCAGTCTCGTAAGTACGTTTCGTGCGACCGTGATGTCTGAGCAACGAATCCGCCACCATGACAATGAATGATCAATTTATCGCATAAATCGAATAATTCACCACTTATACTTCCCGATCCAACCTGAAGAAAGTATTTTTGATGAAACGTAATATCACAATACAGGATGAAAGAATAAAATTATAATTATTCCATTTACCATTCCTATACGTCGTTTGGAACTAATCAATCTAACATGGATCGGTTTTTTCCCAATGTGACTGCTTGGTATCGGAATCGAGATGGTTCCACCATCGAGAGTAGGTAAGATTAATTCTTCGGGTGGAATAGATATTATTTGATTGATAGCGAATGAAGAACTCATCATGGTTATTATATCTAAAACACAGACATAACATACTTTATTAAGTACATATTTCGCTATTTGATCAATTTGATCGTAATTCTTCATTCTTTACTAGATTCATTCAGGAACCAAAATGCTTGGCAAAATGAGATATCGGCGTGCAGAAAGATGTTAACAACACGACGTGCCCTTGCTTCGGGATCCAATAGATACTTGACAGAATTAGCGCATCGTTCTAATACAGTGCCATTGTTGTAGTACATCTCGCTAAAAGATGCCATGCAAAATGATAGTGTTTTCAAAATGTTTCTTAAACCGTCGCAAAACTGAAAAGGACAAGTAATACAAAATTTAGAGAAACATGAAAAACTTGAAGAACAAACATTCCAGAAATCATTCGTGAATACCTGAAATCCTAAGCATCTGCCATAAAAACAGCACTGATTAATGTTTTCTATATGCAATAGAAATTCTGATATATGGCTTCCCATCATAAACAATGATAGCTTTCCATCGCTCATTACTTCTGTACTCAACGAGTACATTATTTTTAACTTTTGCATATACATATATAACGAAGTTAGTAACTGGGAACATGACTCTATTTTCCTAAAAATCCACATTAAACGTATTAAAGTTTGGGATTACGTGTCAATCAATTATACGATATTATAAATTTTCTGCAGCGATATAATTACTTCATGTAATAGCTCTTCCGGAAAAGCATGGAGTTCTTGTGATTATATATCTGCTGGCATACTTGGCTGGAGTGTACGATACTCTTGTCAACCAACGATAGGAAGCTTCTGTATCCATTTGCAGGCGTGTCCTCAAAATCAAAATCTGGCGCAAATTTGGCGATCTCTCTGTACAACGATTGCAACTTGTCCAGGTGATCTAGGATCGCCTGGAACGCAGCCTTGATTCTGACACCATCGTCGTCTTGGTGGGAGGCAAAGTATTCCACGTTGGCGCAGCATAGTTCCCGTAACGTGCCCCATTGCAACGGGGTCTCAGAATCTTCGAACGGTCTGTCGAAGTCATCGCCGAATGTTGACATCTGAACGATCTTCCTCAAGAGCGTCCAGTCACACGTCTGGATCAGGGCAACGTTCCCCCTCCTTTCTCTCACCGATCAGCTGTGCGAGCGAGCTAACGGACCAAACGAACGAGCATGTCACATATCCCGGATAAGAACTGACCGACTTAAGTTCGATGATCGAACATATTGTATCACGATAGATTAAAGTTCACGTGATATCTGAGACCGTGCACGCAAAATGATTAATGTATACATGACTGACGCGTGGCTTTAATTAGGTTAATTGGACGCGGATGACTCGCGCATTCATTTCAACCGTCTATGCCAGACGTGATTTCTCTCCTTTCACATTATTTACTTTGCATTATTCGCGCATTCTCGCGGATCGCGGAACAATAGTGGCGCTGCTCATCCAAAGGGGTCATGGGAATGTAGCGGACTTTTTTCGAGACTTTTACGATTCTCGCTTGACATTTGGCATTCAACGATCGCTTTGTCTCGCCAAGGACCCGCGATAATGTTTTTGTTATCGAGAACGTGTGAAGATTTTTATTAAAATATTAAAATACATTTCTCATGCTTTATCAAAAAGTTTCAACAAGGTTGAAAGTGCGATCGGACTCTTTTGTTTGATCGAGAGAAATCAACGATACGACTGTACGACTTATGCAATCTCACATACATTTTTATAAAGTCTATTTATAAACTTATTCGAATTGCAAAAACATAATGAGGTAATGATTCAATGTTATTATATAATTTTGCTGCGAAAATAATATCGTAATATTGTAAAGACAGACGCTATCGAGACTGAGATTATTAATGTGATCTATAAGTTCGTCAAATCAATTCTTGTTGCAATCAACTGTGCGCATCATATTCAGATATTGTGTATCATGATAAAAACATACGTGGTAATATAAAATCGAGATATTTATTACATAGTTTAACTTCTATGTGTTTTACCTATACCGAGGATTAGCGTTGAGAAACAATAGAGATATATCGATCAATAAAATTATAGCCTTTGACTTTTCGAATTTACGATCCACATCTAGGTACAATTGGTTCATAGACATCGATGCAACTTGACACGTATTTTGTTTGTACGAACGATATTTTATATCGTCGATCTTTGATCGATTGTTTGCTAAAGATCAATTTACCAAAGATGACACGATGGATTTACAACGGCACGGATCGTAGTCAGTGCGATTATCGCGTCAAATACACCGCATCCTTTGTCCGCCCGCGTACTTCTGAGAGCATCGAGAGGCTTTTCTACACTTTTTGCTACATTTTCATGCATTTTTAGTACGTGTAACGAAAATCGATACATGCACTAAAAGTCTGAACAAAACCGGCTAATTTGCAGACACGCACATTTCAGTACGAGAATAATGATAATGTCGGATTACACGAACGTCTTACATAATAATACGATGAATAATGAAATAAAATCGGTAATGAATAATAATTATCATTATGATTATTAAATAAATTATAACTATACCTGGTAAAAATTTTCGATACTAAAAATACTTAATTATTTGCTATTCTAGCATAAATTTTAGATATTTTAAATATTTTAATTAATACGTTATCTCATAAATTATAAATTATAAAATACATTCGCTATATATTCAATAAATAAAAATAAATTTTATAGTCAAATTAAGTTTAACAAGAAAAAAAGATATATTATCATAATTAAGGAAAATTTCTTCACTAAAATGTAATTAATGATATTAATGTCATAAGAACTCACTGCATATGCATAAATGAACATAATAGAAGCAATAGAAATTCAAATGAGGATCGTATTAATCATCGCAGAAGTGACCGTTGAAATGAAATCGTATTCAAAGTATTCAAAGTAAAGAGAAAAAAAGTGATACGTACCGAAGTTGGTTGTAGCTTGAGGCGTACGATTATTCGTAATTGATCATAATTCACTCGGTGAAAAATAATTCGACGAAAGAAACAAAACGACACTCGGATCGTCTTTTCGCAGCGAACTACACCGTGACAACATAAAGTCGCGTATATTAATGTTAACTCATGGTCGTTGACGCGCATAAAAAGATCGCAACAAAAACAATGATGACGTTGAACGAGTCAATACGAGTTAATAATCGTAAGAGAAAAAGAGCATACGAAAAGAATGTAATACATCTCCGCGCGGCAAAAGCTGATATGCACACGTACACATGCGCGATAATACACATACACGCGTAGCCCGGCTATCGTATCGATAGGATTCGAATACAGAAGACTCGTGCGGCAATGACTTAAACATTGTACGCGATTACGCGCGCATGAAACTAGTAAGATAAAGGATGTGTGATAAAGGACGACTCGGCTCGATGTCGATCTTTTTTACTAGATACGCTTTTTCGAATTCAAGCGAGTAGAGATCACGCGGGCAAACGGACAATGTTTTTTTACTAGATATACATTTAGCAGATAAGCATTTACCCGTGATGATTGCGAGAGTTCAAACAGGTCGATCACGTGGACATCCGACTGCCCGTAAAAGTTGCATCACGCGCTTCCTCTCGGTTCTTTATAATTTATTTATTGATAAGTAAAATTACATATATCCACAAACACAATACCTTTTTTTTTTTTCACGGTGTGTAATAATAATGCGTTAAAACTTTGTGAGCGGCGAGGAGAAACACCTGCGAAGGAGAAAGAGGGATGAAAGAGGGGAGCGGGGTGGGGGCGCCGGGGTTCGTTTCCGGTCTTTCGACGTTGTCCCCTGCGACGTTTCTCGTGAACAAGGGCAAATCGGCAATAATCTCCTTTGCTCGCGATAAAGGCGACGGATTCGCTGCGGGAACGAAACAAGTTCGGAATTTATGCGATGCGCTTCGCGTGCTCAAAATAAATCTTACGAATCTCTCGCGGACTTGTCTCGTTCTCTCGAGTATCTCACAATTCCGAAGGATCAATAGAAAAAACGGCTCGCAAAAAAAAATGACGCGGTTTATCGCAGAGTATCGCACGATAGCGAGGATCGACATATTTATTTCAAGATATGAGCGCTGATATCCTGATTCCACGCATTCGACAAGAAAAAGGATCCTCGCGCGTTATTTGCGCGAATAAAATTTCAATTGTAAACGTTTCATCTTTATTCATCCGCTATAAATGTCTTTTAAATGTCAAAAGAAAGTTTTTGCCTCGTTTCTTGTCATCGTCGACTGATTCAGTCATTCATTGATCCGCGCATTTTTCCATTACATCTAATTGCCATTGTTCACGGGAAAGAAAACAAGATCCTTTACGCACGCAGTGCATGGAATTCTCTGCCGTGAAATTTTTGCACGGCACAATAAAAATCATATTAATCGATTATGCTTGCGTCACGCATCGTTTTTACTTATCCTTATATTTATACGTATAAATGTGCGGCGTACAAGATCAAGTACAAGACGAGATGACGAATATTAATATGCATTAATTTCAATAGAATTCTATGTCGCGTTCAACTCAAATCTTTTCGCTTTGCGGGCGCAAAGCCGGATTTCCAATAATCATTATCACGTCGCGCAAAGTTCAACAAAGCACTACTTTCGGGAACAGAAATAATAAGGAGGATACGTAATCGCGTATCGCGCTCCACAAGACGAGAGCAATGACACTGAAAAAACTGTAAAAATAAAGTCTAGTTTCAGTTATTATTATACTTTCTCTCTCTCTCTCTCTCTCTCTCTCTCTCTCTCTCTCTCTCTCTCTCTCTCTCTCTCCGTCTGTCTTCATTTCTGGACCTGCTAAATCTCTGGACTGCGATTTGAAGGACGTATATTCTTTTTTTTTCTTCTTCATCTCCTTTTCCTCATGTCTCACATGGCTTTTAAGCTAAGTTTTTAGTTACCTCGATATAATATATATATATATATATATATATATATATATATATATATATATACTTATTCTCTTTACAAAAATCAATTCTTAACTTATATATTTATATATATATATATATATACGTGTGTGTGTGTGTCTGTGTGTGCGTGCGTATATATATACATACACACGGAGGTGGCCCGATGCAAATTCACAGTATTTTGAAGTGCACACACTGACACTCCCTCTTTTTCTGTTTTCCTTTCCCGCCACAACCGAAACATGATATGCTCGGACTATTGGCTAATACTGATAGCATTCTGATATTTTTTAGGGAATTGTTGAGAGAGTATTGGACCGTTGTCGCCTGCGTATGGCGAAATCGCGTGGGCTTCTCCCTTCGATAATAAGAATCGACAGGCCGATTTACATACACGCATACATACATACATACATACATACATACATACATACATACATACATACATGCATGCATGCATGCATACATACATACATATGCGAGATACGGTATTCCGAGTCCTGTCTTTGGCATTTATACTTCGCGTCGCGAAGTAAAAATAAAGTAAAAATAAATTAAAAATAAATTTCGTCAACGATATGTGTATGCACGCGTGTCAATCAAATCATTCACGAACGCAAGCCAATCATAATGATCGTATAGCGAGGCATCTTTGCCCGAGAGCAATTCGAGTACTCGTGGGCTTTTATTTAGAAATATAATATATATAGAAAGGTCCCTTTCCAATCACGCTTGAGAAGACCTTCCTGTGAATCCGTATCAAGGTCAAGCTTCTTTATATGCAATGTGTTGTAACGACTGTATACGCTATGAGTTCAATAGTATTTAATTTAACATGTATATATTCACATATTCATATATATGTATACATGTACGTCATACGCACAGCACGCGCATGCACACTCATTCATACCCACACACCACACACACACGCACACACATATAATAGATATCTTATATCATTATTGTTAACGCATTGATGCTATTTGTTGTTATTCATAATCATAGTACATTCACTAGTATTTATATATATATATATATATGTGTGTGTGTGTGTATATGTATGTATATATATATATATATATATGTATATAGTTGCTATCTTGGATATATCTAAAATAATATTTTTAACATTCAGCAATGTGTTATTTTATGCGTGTGTGTATATATATGTGTGTCTTGTATCTTGCTGTTATCGATTATACACGTTCTTTTTCACCTTTTCGGTATTGCGCAAAGGTCAAACGATCGGTATGTGCGTGTATATATGTGTGTGTGTATGGTACGTGTATACGTGAGATTCGCGCTAGAGATAGATAGGAAAGGCAGCTGTTTCACATGCGCTTAAGGTGAATAATAGCTAGGGAGCTGTTTTTAATCGGCCCATAAGCTCCGAGCGATTAGCGCGTCGCGCGATACAATCGTAGCAAATCGTGAAGGGAATCGAAGGGGAATCACCTCAGCGCGCAACCGGGAATGTGTATTCATGCATGAAACATCGTGCGAATTGCGTCTCGTACGAGACGGAGCGGCGACTTTAGCGTTTGATTACTATCTACTCTGGTAACAGTGACCGTAGCGATCGCGCATAGACGAGTTGGATCCGTCTTCTCTCTTTCGCACGCGTGCTACACGTCGACATGTCGACCGCAAACGAGCGACCCCGAATGCGCGAAAGGGCGATGCGAGATGCTTCAACGATGGTGATGCTTAGATTTTTGTCACGACGGACATCGCAAAGGCAGCTAAGAAACGGTTCAAGGTCTCCCAATTTTTCTCAGATATCATGAAAAACGTTATTATCTCCCGAATGGTTTTTTAACTGCCTTTTGGAGACTCGTGATGATTGAACATTGTCGCGACCACTGGTCGCCGAAGGGACGGTAATAGTTCTGTGGACCGTGGTAGCACACCGCCGATGTTGCATCGCATCGCAACCACGGCATCGCCACGAGTTTCTCTTACAAATAAATTCGACGAGAGCATGTAGCATGTGTTCGAGATAAATCGAAGAAGAAGAAGAAGAAGAAGAAGAGGAGGAAGAGGAAGAGGAACAGGAAGAAGAAGAGGAACAAGAAGAAGAAGAAGAAGAAGAAGAAGAAGAAGAAGAAGAAGAAGAAGAAGAAGAAGAAGTGCTTCCCCACGCGACCCTGGCGCTAAAGTGCGGGTTATTACGTTTCTTTTTCTTTTTTTTTTTTTTTCTTTTTCGTTTGACCATATACAAATATATAAGCATTAAACGTGTAATATATTATATCATCATCATCGTCGTCGTCGTATATAATTAATAATATCCTAAGATAGTTATTGTATGATCGAGCTTCTTTCCTTTTCTTTCTTTCTTTCTTTTTGTTTTTTCTTTCGTTTTTTTTTTCTTCTTTCCCGAGAACACAAAACGCGGGAACGAAAGAGAAATGCTTACTTTAACACTTCGCCACTTGTTTTGTTTGTCCGTTTCTTTACCCCCCCCCCTTTTTTTTCTTTTCTTCTTCATTTTAACACGATCGAAGGTACTAGTACCACTCAAAAATGGCCTCCGCTGTACTGTTCCTCTTATTCGACAGCTTCGGCATGATCTCTGCGATGCGAGCGGGCGTCGTTCCTCGACGAGACCGAACGAAGCTGCCGAACATTCTCCGTACTGGCATTCTTAGTACCTCGATAAAACAGTGGACTTTTGCGTGGAATGATAGAGCATCTTGTTTCCTCCTGCGTCGTCATCATCATTAACACGAGATACTTAATTTCGTGATCCTTAGTTTCGTTACATCTCAAGATCCTTTATCGTCTAGGAGTAGACGTTAAGTACTGAAAAAGATCACCGGGAGAAACCAGGCAGTGGAAATCGAACGGAGAGACGGAGAGGAGGAAAAAAAAAAAAGAAAAAAGACAACAGCTGCATCACGAAGGTAAGATACGTGCAACGATGGACACGGTATTGTGTTCTGATATTTTAAGAGTGCTCGCGTAACTCGCTCGCTCTCGGTTATTTTATGATAACGATAACGTCACGCGATTACGCGATTAATCCGAGTAATTGTAATATGCTGCTCCCAGTGACAAGCCACTACGATCGCTATCGCTTTTTTTTTTCTTTTTCTTTTTCCTTTTCCCCCGTGTAGTACTTAAGCTGCGTTATGTCTTATTGCCATTGATTATCTCCGAAAATATCAGAACCTAAAAATACAGTAAAGAGCGCAACAGTGACACACGTTTACCGACGTTTACAGCGCGAACGCGTTTCTCTATCGTCACTCGAATATCGTGTCCCCGAGGAGCGAACGCGATCAAGCGCGAATACGCGATCACGCCGATCCGTGGAGTTCACGGTTCGACTGCATAGAGACGGAGGAACATCGAGGTAAGTCTAAAGACGGTTCTCTACTTTTACAACATGCTCGCGCTCCTTCCTGCGTTTTTATATCGACATGTATGACGAACGTAATATAAAAACAATGCGTATGAGATACTTCCGAAGATGGCGTATAAAGATTCGCGTTCGTATGGCACATAGGTACATTGAATTCTACGTGATTCCTTCTCCGTAAAATCCGTTTCGTTCCCGTTCACAACTCTGTCCCCGCTACAAAGTCTATTTTACATATTGTCAACCGTTCGCAAGGTCGATTTGCCAGCGCGACGCATTCTCCAAACGTATGCGTCGTCGTAGGACCGTCTCGTCTCGTAGCACCGTACTCATCTGCCGATTGAGAGAAATTAGTAAAAAATTCGCTGAATTATGCGCATTTCCGAAATGCCCGAATCTTCGGAAGAATCTCGGGAGAAGAGTCAGAGATATATATATATGTATATACGTACTATTTATATATCTTACTCTAACAAAATACTATGAGGTTCTTGAAGAAAACACGCGAGAACGAACGGTACGCGGTACGCGACCAGCTTCAGAAATAAAAATTGTTACAAATCTCGTGCCGACGGGCCAATTATTCCTTCACTTCGAAGTATTTGTACGTAGGATTCTCGTAACCATTGATCTGCATATTCGCGACGTGCCGCTCCTCAGGTGTGGCCGCCTGATCGACCTCGATGAAACCCTATCGAGAAACAAGGAATATCAATTGTAATCGTTGACAAGCATTAAGCGATATTAGTAATAACGTCGTAGACATTGCCGCGTCACGCACCTGGCTGTGAGGGCTTCTCGCGCTGCGTCTCTTGAATACCGCGACGCCCACGACCGCGGCCGCCATGAGCGCTATGCCGGCAAACGCGAGCGTGAAGTAGACGGATCGACTCTCTCTGTGGTATACCTCTCGCCTCACGGAATAGCCCTGCAAAAGTAAAAAGCGAACGATTAATAGAAAAAACAAAAAGAGAATGATCCGTGCCAGGTTCATCTATGCTAGTTTAATCGTAGATCCAAATGTCACAAATGTCACAAGGAAGCATTCAAGATGATCAAGTGATGACAGACGCCCTAGTAGACGCCATAGACGCCGTAAATGCGATCGATTTTCTTACTGGCTCGGAATGAGAGACGTCGTGAGTCATGCTGTGAGCCGCTCTGACTACACCCTCGTTATGCATAGCGGCGACCGCGGCGGGCTGCTGCTCCGATTGTTGGGGGATATCCTTGCTATCGATCGCCGAATCGCTCTCCTCGTGTTGCTCCTGTTCCGTGCGTAATTCGCCGCGTTCCGCCTTGCGTTGCTCCTTGCGAGCTCGCTCTAGCTGCTTCTGATGTTCTTTCTCTACAAAGTACAAAGTACGCGAAATGAAGCGCGCGCCTCTGTTTACGCTGTCGCGATGTACCGTGAGAAAATTCAGTCATGAATACCTTGTTGTTTGCTAGCGACGTCAGCCTGGTACTTGTCTAGGATGGCCGCTTCAGCTTCGCGCGTCATCGCCAGCAGCAATCCCGGAGTTTCATCCTTACTCCTGAGGGCCAAAACGTAATCGTCCATAAGACGGCCAATCTTCGCGCTTAGATCTGGATATCTGAACACAAGAAAAGAAAAAAGTCAGTCTCTAGACGCGGTCTTCGCGGTCTTCGCGTTTCCGTTTCGCGTTGTGCTCGCGGCTCGCGCGTTCAAAAAACTCGAAGTAAAGGCCTCCAAGTATTGAGCTATATACGTTACCGTTCCAACATTAGGAGACTCTGATTGGTAATCCTGTCGATCTCTGCCAGGTGCTCCAAAGTGGCAGGCTTCTCTCGTTGCGCTTGCTCCAAACTGCTGTCGAGGAGATGCTTGTAATGAGCGATCGTGTGATGCCTGTCCTTGTGAAGGGCCCTGAGCAGTTTTTGCAGGCATTTTTGAATGCGGTGCATCTGAATGACACATAGTATAGAGGCGATCATTAGGCTTAAGAAAGAGTATCGGGTATCCTTCGCTATGCCGAGCCAAAACTTACGTTCGGCGGGGTTTCGTTGAGGGCCGCGGTGTAACACGACATAGCCTCCTCGTTTCTCTGTTTAACGGCCTCCTGCAGCAGCGAGATCATTATTAGGATTATTATGATTAGGATTACTACTTGTCACCGGATAGCAGATAGCGGCGCATCTCGTCGCGTCGCGTCGTTCTACGAACCTGCACTCTCTGCTGATGCATCGCGCTCAACTGATGCTTCTCCGCTGCGCCACTCTCCTCGAGTGCGGCAACCGTTTCTTGGAATCGCGCGGTCATCCATCGTTTGAAGGCATCCGCGGCGACGGGATCGTGAGCCCTAATGTCCTGATATTTCTCCTCGAGGTCACTCCAATCCTTCATCACCTGAAAGCGTTGTAGCACAAAGATTTCGACACCAATGTCCCGCGTCATCATATTCGACCCTCTCAAAGGCAGAAGGCGGAGGAAGATCGTTTCGTACCGTTCTTCCAGACAGAAATTTTAACGACTGTCTGAAATCTCTCGCTGATCATCGACGAGCTTCGCGCTCGTCCTCTTTGGAGAGGACGTACGTAGCGGAATGTACGTTACCGCTGTAAAGTTTACGTCTCGCTTCTCTGCCATTGCGATTAATCGAACTTACTTTCGTCACTTTCTCCTTGTGCACCTCTTCGAGCCGCATCTGAGCCTGCTTGTAGCTCTGATGCTCGGATCGCGGGTCAAAGTGCGTCAGATAAGGATCGGGAGTGCCTTGCGGTTGAGAAGGTTGCTGCGTGCTCGTGCTGACCGGCAGTGGCATCGCCGTCGCTTCTTGCTTGGCTTTTTCAGTCGTCGAGACTGTTGTCGACGATCGACTGAAATTCAACAGATTATAACAGATTACAACGTGAACTGATTGAATTAATTAAATTAATCTCTTTTACCGCAGACTTTGCTCTTATCGGGCAAGTCCGTTACTTCGAAAATGCTCATCGCTTCGCAATTACCTGGTGGTCGTGTCGTAATCATCGAGATCGTCGTACTCCTCCTCGCTTTCATCCTCATCGGGCTGCTCACCGAGCGGATCGTCGAGATCGCCATCGGAATTGTCCTCATCCTCGGCATCGCCATCCAGATCGTCCTCGTCGTCTAGATCGTCCTCCTCATCGTCGAGATCATCGTCCACGCTTTTCGGGACGGGCAGATCGATCGGTTTCTTTGCCTTCACAGTCTCTGCAACAGACACGTGGTCGTTAGTCTCGTCGCGCCTCTCAACGTTTCCATCGTTACACAAGCGTGTGGTGAGTGAAGCGTCGATGCACGATCGATGATAACAACCGTCGCGAGGTCCTGGGGCGGTACCTGCGCGAGCGACAACAGGGACCATTTAATCCACGCAAACGAGATGCGGCCGCATCATCGCAGGGACTGCGCGAGGAGATCCTCCAGCGTTTCTTCTCCTCTTGCTGCGAAGCAATATAAACGATTCGGCGTGCGCATGGCGCGCATCTGTGTGTGTGTACATTGGTACACGCGAGGTGCAATTATTGGAATTCCTGTCTGTGCGCACATTCCAGTATATCGACTGCCATTGTTTGAATAGTAAATGGACGGGATTGGGCCGGCCGCAGATAGCTCCGCGGAATTCTGCCCCGTAATCTAAATCAATGTGCATCGGTGATACAGTGTCACTCCCCCTCCCCCACCGGGGGTTATTCACTGATATGGACTCGGAAAGAAGCGCGGCCGCGGCGCGCGGCATAATTCCGCAGCTGCGCAACTGCTCACCAGCGGGGAAGAAATCAAGAAACGAAGGGAGAGCAACGACTCTCGCCCAGCAGGCACGAATCAGGAAAAGAAAAAAAGGGAGGGAAAAGGTCGGACAGTGGAACAGTGGACGTTGTCTCGCAGAAGCAGCAAGCAAGTTGCATTTTCCGAGACGTCGGGGATTAAAGACCGGAAACTCGTTGCCCTCTCTGAATATGACCAGCTGCGTAAAACGCCTCCCCCCTCCTCTAGCTCCGTCTCACCCCGGCCCACCAGATTGCACTCGCCCCACCAGCCTGGGGGATTCTAATTTCATAGAGATTAGAGCGCAGCGGAGAGGCGGGGGCGGCGCGTCCCGGCTAACTAGGTTCTCGAGATGTGTCTCTCATTCGCCGGGAATAGATGCTCCGATGAGACGACTTCTCGACTTCCGCAAAGACGACAGACAAAAGCACCCGCTGACCCTCTCGCTCTCCGCGATCCTTTTATCTGGGTCACGCGCTAGACACGCCGCGATTGCACGCGTTGGCGGTGCAATCTGGGAAACGCCTCGCGATGGTCCATCGTGAAAAGCCACTATCGGCTTCTCCGAACGCGCAGCATCCGACTTTTACTTTGCTTGCCCATTTTTTTATGCCCGCGCGGAAAGAACTTTTCTGCAAAATATCAACATTCCAATTAGCATCCCTGACCCCCTGCGCGTCTTGTCTCCTCGTAGGTGTATCGCGCGAATCGCGTCCCGCGAGGATAATAATTTTCGGCGCGCTGTCGTGCTATTGGCAAAAATTCACACGGATTTCACGACGATACACCACTCCATCCCGGAATTCGCGTTATTCGCGTTCAAAAAAATGTTCTCTAGGATCTGAGCGAGCGCGCGGAACGAGCAAACGAGCAAGCGCTTCCCATGTGTATTAATCTCTCCCCCTCTCTCTCTCTCTCTCTCTCTCTCTATATATATATATATATATATATATATATATATATATATATCTATCTCGGGCCAGTTATGTCGTGTGCAGGAAAGAAAAGCTGTGCGGCGACACGCCGAAAGCTACGGCGTGTTACGTTGCGCAGTCGTCGGAAACGTCGGCGGCGAACATTATTGATTGCACGAGGAAGAGAGAAGACAGGGAGGGAGAGAGAGAGAGAGAGAGAGAGAGAGAGAGAGAGAGAGAGAGAGAGTTGGCACGAGCCATCCAGCGTGCTGGAAGAAGACGAGACGAAGTAGGTGGCACCCCTCGTTTAATATACTTTCTTTGCACCCCACCGTCCAGTCACTCCCTTCCTCTCTCTCTCTTCTCTCTCTCTCTCTCTCTCTCTCTCTCACTCTCTCTTTGTTCTTTGCGACAGTCGATTGAAAACGGGCAGCGTAAATGGCCGGGTATTTCTACCGGGTGGAATAAATACGCCGCGCAAATTGTAAATATTCATGTTTCCTACGGCTTTCCCACTACCTCTACAGATACACGTGTCCTTTTTCTCTCCTTTCTCTTTCCTCTTTTTTTTTTTCTTTCTTTCTTTCTTTCTTCTCCCCGCTCTTTTCCTTTAATATACCCGCGCGTTCCGTTGATCGCGCGTAAAATAGCGACATGATAATGCGCTTGACGGTGACACGGTGCGTCAATGCGAAAACGGAATAACGGAAAGCTCGCCAACAAAACATCGCAGGCTTCGCATTACTCATGCAAAACGAGCGGCACGGATCGAGTAAACACAGAAGCGCGGCAATGGGAATCGATCGATCGCGCAATGAATTTAACGTCGGCTAAATAGCGAGACCGACTACTCGAGTGCCAGTATTTCGGATTCGTCAGCCGGCGATGACCCGAGACGCGGCGCGTTTCTGATCGGCGCGTTGACTCTGGAAGCCAACTCCCCGTTGGCTCTGGAAGCTGCACGTATCCGGCCAAGACCCGTGCTGAATCTCGAAACAGGATCGCTGAAACGACCTCGCGAACGCGGCGAGAAAACGGAAAGGCAAGACAGGGAAAAGGAACATGTTCGAATATGCGTGTGCGATATGTGAGAAGGACGGATATCTCGCGTGGCGATTCGTCCTTTCTCTTATTCTCAGCCGCGGAAGCGAGCGAGCGAGCACGTGTCTCCCGTCTCTGTCTCTCTCTCTCGCGCGTTTCCGCCGCAGACGAGGGGTTTTAATGAATGAATCGTGATAAAGCGGAGCGTATACGTACGTTACGTACCTTTCAGGTGTTTCGGGCAGCACACAAACTCGACGCCGGAAAACAGGGATATGCCGCACGGCAACAACATCGCGAAGCTACGCAGGTTCATGTTCCGCTCCCGGCAGGTCTCCGCCGCCGTGGCGTTCCATCTGAAATGCAAAGTCCGGTTAGGCGAGCACTCGCGCTCTTCGAGAGCGCAGGCACTCTTCGCGCTATCATCCAACACCGCGGGTCTTCATCGACCAACGCGAGATATCCATTCTTGCTCGGTCGGCAAAGCGCAGCTAGATTTAGTCGCGAGCGACGAAGCGAGGGAATAATCAATAAAGCGATTCGAGCACCGAAAAAGTTACTAGACAGCTCGCGTGCAACCGGGACGGGAGGGTGAATCCGCGCACGCAACGAAACGATAAGGTTCGATGGGGCACTCAACAGCGAGTCGTTGAAAATCAGTCGAATCAGTTGGATATTCGAACAATCGAAGACTCAAAGCGCGACCCGCGAGAATGGAAAGAACGCGCTGCTATCACTAGATGCGATTCCAGATTCGCTCGAGAATTAATCTCGTTCGGCGGGCGTACACGCGCCGTTCGTTACCTGTGAGACTCCCAGCATTTTGTTTGATTATGAAGATGATCAAAGAGGCAGCCCTCTGGCACGAGAAGCGCGTCGCTCTGGAAGGGTCCCTCTGAAAGCAGCGAACGGTACATATTGCAGTAGCTCGGAAGGAGAATCTCGGAATTGGCAAAGGTCGCGCGCATCGTCGACCTGTTTATTCTTATTCGCTATTCCCGAGCAAGGCGAGGCAATCTCGAATTATATCGCGAGCAGTCAATCCGACCAGGAATTCGATGACTATTTATGCGTGGGCTTGCACGGACGGGTGTGTGTGAATCGTGTAAAATCGATGGCCAAGTCTGCAAGGTCCTTCCTAGGCTAGGAAACGAGTCTCATGCGCTTTGCCTGATACGCTGACGCCTCGTTCGTTATCTTATTTCCTGGCACTTTGCTGTCGAGTCGGAGTCTCAAGTCTCAAGATCGAACGAGCGAAACGATTCGCGTGAATCGATTAAAATTAAAAGCCTTCTCTGATACGTCACCGGTAGTCTTCAGACGGCGATCGGTAGATCGCAAAGAGATTCTTCCGCGAAACTGAATGCACGAATCAATAACGACGTATCCCGATGCTGCGCTCTGATTTTAATCAGAGAGATATGCGCATAAAATCCAACTTTCTCGGAATTACACCGCCGAAAAGTCTCGGCGCGATAAAAGGCCGAAGCCTGTCGCGAACGCTCTTCCCGACGAAAGGTCCATGTTGGGAATTCCCTCGGAAATTGCAGCATCTCCACGATTATGCGATTTATCTGTGCTCGCGGGTGTCTCCATGAATGGAAAGCATAGAAAGCGTGGGGAATACAAGGGACGGGCAATAAAAGCCTCTCGTATCGTTGCCGTGGCCTCGTAAACGCGGCGGAAGAGCTCGCCGAAGAAAAAGGCGAAAGAACAGGCGGAAATGGGTGTCCAACGCATCGCGGTTGTTCGTCGGTGCTGATCGATAGAGCTGGTCGCGCAGAGTATCAGCCGGCGATTCGTCCGTACAGTCGTGCATTCTACGATCGGATCTTGAGGGAAGGAAGAATTCATTCAGCGGCGAGGAAGGCATTCGTGAAAAGTGCATAATGGAGAGTAAACGCGGCGACATGGTCCCGCAAGGCAAGGAGAGTGCACATTATCATCAAGGGAACAAGGGAAAGGAGAACAAAGTTCGAGCGTAAGGTAAAAGATGCCCTGCAGAGGAAAGAAGCGAGGAGAGGAAGGTCTGATGGAGTCGAAGGAGTCCATCACGAGAAGGTCCATCCAAACGACCCTGACCATAGGCGCGATGAACGTGATGGACGTGCCGGAATATTGGCGTTTATCCGATTGGAAGATTGGAAGATCAGAGACCTTGTCTCTCACGCGGTCGCGAAACGTTCGACTCTCGCCGATCGATGCAAGGACCGGGCGAACCTTGGGTCCACCCTGATTGAAGTCGCATCTGGCGGCTGCGTCAGAAATATCGTACGTCGTGTGTCCGATAGATCGGAAATAGATCTCATTGAATTACAAATCCGGGGCCGCGCCGTTGCGCCGAGTCGTTCAATTACGCGGACAAGTTTACGAGCTGAAATAGAAGCAGGCATTTCGACGGATGCCCGTCAATTACTTTGCAACTGGACTCTTTGCAAGAGAAAAAGCAGAAGGGAGAGAGAGAGAGGGAGAGCGAGATCTCCGATCAATGTCCGTCATTCTTCGAAAGGGCTGATCAAGGACTGACTATCGAGCGAAGATGATCTCCAACGGTGGACATCGCGTCATCCGCGTTACACGCTGCATCGACTTTGTAAATTGAATTTTCTCGTTCACGACAGATCGCGCGAGCCCTTTGCTAAATTTATCATCAAATCCCCCAGCAACGGTCTCTCCGATTCTCCGTCATCATCATCGGCGGAACCGACTCGGCCACGGCAACGATCCGCGTTATCTTTCTGCAATTTTCAAATCAGGAACCGGCCACCGCCGTCAGTTTCGCGCTATTTTCAAACCAACTTACAATCTGTTATCGTTATCAGCGCGAAGTAATCTGTAGACTGTCCTCTATGCACGGACGTTTACGTTTCTACGTATACCGAGGATATTATCGATTTTATTAATATCCGTGATACTCGGTCGGGGACTTTGCCTTTGCCACTCGCTGAATGGATCACTCTTCCGCGCATACTTGAAAAGAATATTCCTCGCAACGATTACTCGCGCATGCTGATCCAAGTTCCCAAGTTGTATCTACGGGACGTACTCTCAGCTGTCTGAGATTGCGGGAGCTTTGCGGTCGTCGATCTCGCGAAGCATCCGACGACAGACAGATCGTTGCGCGGTCTAGCCGAATTTACGATACCCGGCGCAAAAAGCGACGAGCTACGCTCACCCAGACATCTGTAGGGCTTGACCCAGCGGGAGAGCTTGCATTTGGTCCTGCCGGGTTTGCACCATCCGTTGACCCTGACGTAGTGCGACGACTCCACGATGTTGGTGATGTCTCTCTTGGGGTAAGCCTGAAGAAGAAAGAGAATCAGGCGGGCCGGATTAAGCCGGAATCCACTGCGCCATTGGCGAGTGGTCCGTTCAAGCAGTGATCAGCCGCGGTTTGAAGACAATTATCGAGCATCGCGTGGTCGGCAAGCGGTTTCTTGGCTGTACAAATTAATCTCTTGCTTTCCTCGTGAAGCCCAAAATTTAATTAAATAAAGCTGCAAGATTCCAGTCCGTCGAAACAGGTCATTTTCGATGACCTTGGGCCATTTATCGGGCAGCTGACCGCGGCTGACAGAAGCGGCAGGAGCGGCGGTCTCGAATCGACGAACGAGGCGTATCGAGGCTTGAAATCGAAAGCAAGAAATTAATTTGTATGCCTGGTAAACCGCGAACGAGAACAGCCGTTCGATCTCCGCTCGAGAGACCGCAGAAACGTACACCGTTGCGTTCGTGCGAGCCGTGTCTGAACGCCGTGTCGTCTCGATGCACGGCATCCAAAAGATGGAAGATGCTGGTCTACGCGTCAAGGATCTATCAAGGATGGAAGAGCGAAAATTGCTTTTCCTTTATCTTGCGACTTTCTCGAAATTCAATCGCGACTCGATATAGCTCTTGCTACAGCTGAATTTCCGAAGAGCGATACGCAAGAATTATTCGAGGGAGCGTTTGAGGGAGACTGAGACTTCTTCCCGTAGAAAGATTCCCTTTGAATCCCTATCATCGGCGAGCTTCGAGCAACGGTTCTTGCGGCGAGAGGAAGATCGGATGTCGCGAGAACGTTGCACTCGCCACGCATCAGTGCGAGGCAATCCTGACCGAAGCGCGGCAAGAATAAACAATCCAACGACCCTCGAGCCTTGCGATAAGGTTATCCGCGAAGATTAACGCGTTATTTTCGCGCGGGAACAAGCGGACGAGCGGACGGGCGGGTTAACGAACCGCGTAATTCGGTGTTTTGTCGTGACTAAAGCGTCGACGAAGGGACGAAAATTCAATTTGCGTGCTTCTGCGAGATTATAAATGACTTGATACCGCCTGCAGGTAGCGATGTTGGATAACACGACCGGGCCTTAATTAACGATTCACTCGCAAGTAGCCCGATTTTCCCTCCAAAGTTGCATTAAAAGGCATTAAAAGCGAGACGGTAAAATTCCGATATCGAGCGATCTGCGCTAATGTTTGCTCGATATGAGACTTATCGATCAACAGTCGAGACGAGAATCGCGATCTTTCATCGCGTCCACGTTGTGCGAGCAAATACGAGCAGGTGCAAGCGAGCATGCGAGCTGCTGTCGCTTTTATTCGTCTCACACGGCGCATAGTGGATCGCGCCAACGTGTCGCATAAGGGAGATGGAGAACGTTATTATCCGATAATCCGTAAGAGTTAGCCCCATCTTTTCACCGTGGCTTACACGACGAGGCTCGGTGAGAGAGCTTAGTCGCGTGACAACATTTCTCCGCTATCCGTCTTTAATCCTCTTTTGCTTTTAATCCTTTTCAGCATGAGGTTTTAATTTCTCGCTCCCTTCTTTCTTTTCTTTTTATTCAAGACGAGATAAAATAACACGGGAAAGCAAAGCCCGAGAGTACGATGAGGATGTCGATAATGAGAGAAAAATGTCAGGCATCTATTTTAGACGACCGTACATGGGTCTCGATCGACCACCTACGTGCCCAACCGCGATCTCCTATACCGTAGATGCGGCAAAGAAATTTAATGCATGACGTCGTGGATTCTCTTACCTTCTTGCAGTACTCGAGGATCTCGAGCTTGTCCGTCATGCAGCTCTTCTTGTCGGTCGAGGAGACCCACCGACCCTGCTCTCCCATGTGCTGAGCGAGATACACTTCGCCCGATTCGCACAAGGTAGCGACCTTTGTGGGGAAAAGGCACGATCATTAAAGGCATCATCACTGGCCGCTGAGCGAAAAACACATCCGGTTAACGACTCCATCAAAGTGTCTTGCTCGTCGGAAAGACGGTCAGGATCGACGGAATTTTCCTTTCTTTCGCGAGATCAGTGTCCCAAGGCCGAAAGCATCTTTCATCGTTGTTCGCAAGCTCGATGGCTCCATTCGAGGATAATTTTTTGAATCGAACGGAGGCGATAGGAAAGGAGAACAATCCCCCATAGTATCTTTCAATTTGTATGATCGTCGCGACCGTATTTCCTCGATAGCATTTTCCGCGATTTTACTGGCCATTGTAACGGCTGCCGCTAGACGTTTGTTTATTTATTTATTTTTTTTCATTTAAACAACGAAAAGTGTCGCAGTACATGTCTACACACACACACACACACACACACACACACACACACACACACACACACACACACACACACACACGTACGTATATGTATATATTTCTGCATTTTTGCAAGAGAAAGATTCAAGGATGTTTGTATCGCAATTTATCATCATAAACGTTTAACGAGACTAATAAAAGATAAAAGCTCCAAGCTCTAATAATCTAATTGGATTTCGTAAGAGCCGGCTTGTTTTTCGTTTCGGATACCAGCGGAGGAAATGATGAATAAAATAACGAGCTTCGAATCGCGAGCGCAATGCGGAACGTATAATTTGACGGCGCGTTCCTTTGAAAAGGAAATAAGGCTAAAGAGCAAAGTCTCTCACGGTACTCACCTGCGGCTCTGATCTTCCGCCAGCTGGTGCCAATTCGAGCCTCTCCGACACCGCCTGCAACGCAAAGCGAGAGAAAATATTTGAGAGCGGTTGCACGTAGTCGCAGCGTGCGCAAACGATGGGCGGTTAAAACGTTTTCCGGTCTGATAAGCGTGTACCCGCTCGCGCAAATTTGAAATCTTTGACATGCAGAATGGGATAAGTACCTCATTCGCGTTCTCGAGCTACCCGACACCTCGCGCGAGCCTGACTTTAAATGGGACAGGCATTCCGCGTCCGTGTGAATATCATTTGTGCCTTAATTTCGTTTACGCGATTTATTATGCCTCCGCGGCGTCCAGAAATAAATTACCCTCTTTTCGCTTGCGCCACGTCGCCCCCATCAAAAACTTTTCAAGCAGAATGCTGAAGCTGCCTGAAGATTCATGAATATCCAATTGCCGGCGCAGCGGAATGGTCTTTCCAATATCGTTGACTCTCCTCCTCCTCCCTCTCTCTCTCTCTCTCTTTCTCTCGCTCGCTCGCTCGCTCGCTCCGGTTTCCCAGAGCCGCGTTTCGGGTAATCGCGTCTGACCGCGTGTAATCATCTCGTTAAAATCATCCGCGCGATTCGCATCGTCTGCTCGCTCCGCCGACCGGATCGCGTCTCCGTATTTCGTATCGGATATCTCGCAGGCGAATATCGAGTTTCTCGAGGAGGCGCGACGAGATACGCCGCATCCGCAACCACCGATCAGCGCGGTTGCAGGTGCGCGCGCGCTTCAAGCTTACGACGCTCCCCGGCATTATCGCGTCGTTGGCGAAAATATCGCGGGCGCAAGCCCGTCGCGTCGATTTACAACGACCTGCTTAAGCGACACTCGGAAGCGAACCCGAGAAAAATTCCGGAAATGGGGAAGCCGCAGACGTCTCTCGAGCAGATTGGGCGAATCGATCGATCGATCGCATCGAGTGCACTCGAGCGATCTGTAACGCGTAAACGGGTTACGAGGTTAAGTGTTTCATGTCTTTGCGGGGTATATTCGCCAAGTGTCGCGGCGCACACGCGCAAAGTAACTAGAATACATATATATATCTATATATAACGCCGCGTCGAGCAGCGTTCACGACTGGCTACGTGGCGTTATTGATTGCGATATTGGCCATGTGCGGCGCAGAATATTACTATCATCAGGATCGTCATTACGGAGCGATACCGTCCGAAAATGCGCGCTAACGCAATTACTTATCCGCGATCGGCGAGTCGGCAGGAAGGGGAGGACGACGCGGTGCTTGCCATTCGGCCGATAATTTCGTTTACGTTCGCAAATTGCGAATCGCGACGCCGGTCGACCATTTGCAGAAGAGAGAGAGAGAGAGAGAGAGAGAGAGAGAGAGAGAGAGAGAGAGAGAGAGAGAGAGAGAGAGAGAGAGAGAGAGAGAATAGAATGTCGCGACGCCGTCGGTGCTTTGCAATTTCATCGATCCACGTCGCCGTGTCAGGGACAGATCCGCGGAAGCGATTCGGCGATTCTCTCGAGCCGACAATCCAACATCCAGATTTCCTGGCGCGAATAAGTCGAGATAATTTAACGATTCGATCGAGGGACGTTGACCCCGAACGCGCAAAGTACGTCAGCAGCGAGAAATTCCGAAGCGCGAAGAAGATCCCATCCGATCCTAGCGAAAGATAATCGACTCTGTAATTTGTCATTTATCACAAATTAATTTCTTGCCCTCGATTTCGAGTATCCAGTCGGCTCGGTCAAGTTTCTAGCGCAGTCAGCCGGCCGCAACGACGACTCAAGACCATCGAGAGACGAGCGATAAAGATTATTTGATTGATTGAAATCTTTTTCATGCTTTTACAAATAAGTTTTGCACACGCGATGCTTCTTTAAAGAATCGCGCCTTTAAAAAACACGTCGCCCTAGTCACCGATATAACCTAGATAAACCACGCGGGCGATCTAACGATGGATCGTTGGCAGTGGTTAGCTCGCGATAGATCGACGGCGATAGACTCTTCAAGTCCGACACGGTCGCCAGATTGGCCGACTGGTGTATCGATCAGCCGAGAATGCAACGTACTCGCGCATGTGTGTATGCGTTTCGGAATGATTGTCGGCGATCCGCACATCCGCTGCGGTTTACGTTCGCTTTTATCGGGGAGCGACTGTCCGCCCAAAAAGCTCGTGACCTTGAACATCCGCAAGTTCGCTTCGCGGGGATTGTTGGATGAAACCGATCTTCATCAGTTTCGTCGAACGCGAGGAACTCGCAATGGCGGAAAGCACGCATCGCTGCGTTTGTCGCTTCGTTCAGCCGTATCAGGTGGATTCGATCGCGGCGCAGCACCTCGCCGTTTGGTCGAAATATCAATACCTACGCCTTCTCTCCCTCTCTCCTTTCCTCCGTCTGGAAAAGGCGACTTTCCGTTCGAAATGGTTTCCTCGTTAGCGGAAATTACTTGGAGATATCAACGACGGAATCTCCCGGGACGTGTGCGGTTGGCGCTGTGGCTTGCCCGACACCACCCCGGAGCCGCACATTTAGGAGATAGCGACGTCGCGCTAACTGTAATGCGGGCTAACTATTCCCACGGGGAAGCCCGCGTTAATCCGCGTACACATCTCGAAACTTCCAAGCGCGGCTTGCCTCCTTGCGCGGCCGATGAACGGAGAATAAGCCGCGCGGCGGGCTCGCGCTGATGACGCGTTCCGATTTTTCAGACACGCGTCTCGAAGGAGAGCGGGCCGGGTGACGTCATCTCGCCGTTTGATCTCGCCGCGCGCGCCGAAATCGGGACTCCCCCGAATAAACGCAACCTACTCAACTCCCCCTCCCAACGGTTTAGATTAGTGGGAGAGCGGCGGCGACGGCGGCGGCGGCGAACTTTCCCCCTCTCCCTCCCCTTCCAATCTCCGGCATCGAATTTTTCCCGCGATGCGAACGGTCGAGAGGCCACTCCTCGAGCGGAGGAGGAAGCCGCGCGCTGGCTGGAGGAAGCGAGGGAGATATTGCGCGCGTACGACGATGCGCGTATACAATTGCAATTACCGATACGAGATGAGAACCGCGCATTTTTCTGCTCGCTCCTCGAAGATTATCCCGAAGCGATAATGCGTTTATAGCTCTTCGGGCTCTCCGAGATGACTCGCGGAGTGATAATAAAGTGAAAATAAAGAGCGGTGTCTCTGATAAGATCAAACGGCAACGTGTAATTGCGTGTGCCGATCTGTAAACGAACATTAACCGCGTTTCGAGCAGCTTTCTCTCGCAGAGCGGAGAAATCGTCAAAAATTTCCATGATCGAATCCTCCTTAATATTGATAAGCGGTATAAACGATTTACTCGACGGGCGTTTATTTTCACTCGAGTCTCCGCGGCGCCCATCAAAGTCTATCGCGGCGTCTGCGGCGTTAGTTTGCCCCGTAATGCGCGCCAACGAGCGCTAAAGGGCCGATAAACGCGCCGGGACGGCTCTAAAACTTCCGGACACGTGGTACGGAGGCAGTATTCGGTAGTACTCTAACGCCGAGTACTTTTATCAGCCGCTGCGCGCCATTATTTTATCAAGCGGGTAAATTGTCGGCCGCGAACGCGCGCGCGAAAACCGACCGCCGAAAATCCCGCCTCGGTGCGAGGCGACATCTTGCGTCACGTGATCTTAATGCCGCAATTGCAATTGCGATTCATCGGCGCGCGCAGGCGAGAACTT
Organism: Eciton burchellii; assembly: GCA_020341155.1. Lineage (NCBI taxonomy): Eukaryota > Metazoa > Arthropoda > Insecta > Hymenoptera > Formicidae > Eciton > Eciton burchellii. The sequence goes on along the minus strand of JAHMML010000027.1, from coordinate 287,720 downwards.
GCGAGATATTTTCGGCTCCCGCGGCCTGTGGATCTCTATCAGGCTCGATAAAGAGCGGAAGAGGATCGCTCGAGGATCGCCAGATGACACGATTCGCATGACCGCGAGATTTGCGCTTCGCGAAACGCAAATAGAACAAGATCGATCGGTTTTCGGACGAATTTACCGCGCGCGAATTTGGCATTAGGTTAAATAAACACGGGAAACAATGGCGCTTGATTGAGCCGCGCGTAATTTTGGAATTAGGCACCGTCATAGCGTAGAAACACGCGGCGTAGGAATCGAGACTCGAATCATTTCAATTAGCGTTATTCCATCGCCGTTTTATGAATTGTTTTCTGATTTCTGGCATTTGTACGGTCGCGCGGACTCAGCGATGCGGAAGAGGGCGGAAATTATTAAGTTTGGAAACCTCAAAGTTCGCTCGTTCATGGAAATTTCAAAAGTAAAAGTCAGCGAATTCAAGCTCCAAGCTTAGCCAGACTCGAGATCAGAAAGAATTCAGATATCTCGAGGCGCGTAGCTTCCTGCCGATCGAATCAAGATTTCGTATCGCGTTGGAGCAACGATCTCCGAATTTTCTGTGGATTTGCCACGGTTGGATGTATCATTAAAATCCATGAAATTATCGAGAAAAGTTCCTGCCTGACCTCTGCGTGGCCCAATAATTGATTTAAATTGAGTGATAAATTATACGCGCGATATCTCGCGGAACGATCTCGAATGGCCGGAAGTAATCCAACGATTAATTCGATTCTTCGGCGAGCGGGCCGTCGACTGAAAGCAATTTTCTCAAATTAAGATCTGCCAAGGCGCATGCCAGTGGCAGTCTTCCGTCGTCCTGCGTGCGGATTTCACGTTCACCTTCTCGCCGGGGTCACGGCATCACGGCGAAAGGGCAGAGAGTCCGACGCGGCGAGTGAGCGTGCGCTCGCGCTCGCGCTCGATCATCATCATTCGACTTTCATCGGGCATTTCCTGCGACGTCATTCAATTGCGACGACATTCAATTCGCGGCAATTCGATAGGAAAACGCTGAAATTTTAAAGAGCGTCTGTCCTAGCCGAGATCGATCGCGACGGACTCTAGACGGTGCCTCAATCCAGCCGCGCGATCGTTCGCTCCGTCATAATTTCTCTGGCGTTCCCTGGAATTGAATCATTCTGAAAGTAAGTCATTCTGAAAAGAGCTTTTTTCCCCTCCCGAGCCGAAACTTCCCTCAAGATCGGTCGGCTTTTTCCTGCCAGGATCTCCGAGCGGTTTGGGAACCGCTGACGCTGCTCCCCGCAGACGACGCGCACGTAAACGCACCCTCGCACACAGGCACGCGTACACGGACACGCATACACGGAGAGCACAGAGTGCACGCACGTGGCATGGTAATGGTGGTGGTTATCGGTGCTTGTCCGCCGGACGCGCGTTTCGCTCGAGCGGGCCACGTTATTAAATCAAGCAACCCCCTCGTCGCGCAACCCCCGGCCGGTCGTGGGGGTCGTGCGAGCGAGTCATCCACTCCAGAGGCTCGACCAACGGAAAGCTTTAGCTCCGCGTGCAACGCCCTATTTTTAATATCTCGATATAATCGCCGTGGTAACCTTCGTTCCATCAACAATATCCGCAACGTCGCCGCCGAGAAATAATGCACGCCGAGCGGGCGCGCGAGATCCGATCAATCCGTTTCATTCTTTATTCATCATGTCGAAACGTAACATGCTCGTTCTTCATGATGGAACGTCAATGGAAACGTTCAAGCGAGCGACCTAAAATTCCCTCCTTCCGAAACAGCGAAAATCCACGAAAAACGCGCGCATTACGCTTCCAGAAATGGGAAGAAGTGGCAGACGCGTTTCTTTCTAGCCCCAAACGCGTACCTTGCTCCATTATTTCCGCGAGGCACGGAAAACACTGCCTCATCTCTCTCTCTCTCTCTCTCTCTCTCCCCCTCCTCCTCCTCCTCCCCCTCTCTGACTATCCTAAAACAAGAAGTGAGAACATAATATCGTAATCGTTCTCGAAATGATCGGCAACGATCTCTTTTCCACGCTGATCGCGCTGATCCGTTCCCGACGAAGGCAGATGGTTCGCGGATCGTAGCAAGACCGCCGTAATCACGGCGATCATTAACTCGAGAGCTTTCGAGCACATCGAAGGGCTTGAGCCTGCGTTAACTCGATACCGCCCACGTGGAATACGATCGGTGAATCGGCCGGCACTCCGAGAGGCGCGATCAAGCGCCGACGTTTGAGCAGGGGCTTCCCCGCTCGATGCTGCAACGTGTAACCACTTGATCGAATCGGTCCGCGGCGCAGGACGAGGTTTCGATCGATAGCGTCTTATTTTTAGTCCCGATGCGTCGCCGTTTCGTGCCTCCTCCGTTTCTCGCGATCCTCGCCTTCACGCTCGGGATGCGGCTGAACAGGAGCGCGACGTGGCGCAGCTTTATTGGAGAACGTGCGCGGAATCCGAGGCGAGGGATGCTGGGAGGGCGAAAGAAGTTTCTGGCGGGTCTGCTAGATTGATATGGCACGAATTTCTTGGCCGCTGTCGCATCGACAGGCCTCGCGAACTCTGACTCGCGACTGGTAAAGTCGCCAATTCGAGAAATAATTGGCGAATTCATCGGAAGGAGTCCGCGATTTATCCAGATCTCGTTTAAATGGATCCTCCCATCGAGGATACAGCCTGCCTCCCATCCGTCTTCGTCTTTGTCTCTCAATATCGATTCAACGTCCGAAAGGAGCCTCGTATCTGTTTACCGCAGCTTGGTCCCTGGCGAGACTGCCGGCACGATCTGGATATTCATAACGGCTCGTCTCCAATGTCGCCGAGATTCCGTGGTCCGCTTTGAAGTCGTGGCAAGAGTACATATTTCAGGAGCCACGCTGATATCGCGTTATCGCGAGAGCCGAGGATTTGCGCGGGTCGCGTAAATGATGCAGGAAAGCGGCAACGATATAACCGCCAACAGCGACGTAACCGTGCAGCAAGACAGGATCACGTGCGGAGAAAATCCCCGCTCAGACGTAAGCTGGCGTCAAAGGACGGTCGGCTAGTTCTTTTAATCTTCATCTAGGGAAACCCTCAACGGTCTCAAACCTCCGCGGGGCTTTTCTCGCAGGCGCTCTCGCTCGCTTTTTGCTCCCCAACGCGGGATCTCCGGCCTCAACTCTGATCCTGGCGACTACGCGGAAGCACCAGGACGAAGAGAACGACCGCGACCCACTTTCACGCGCAACTACACCGCGGAAAGGTCGAAACACTCCATCGGCTGGCTGCGCTGCGAGCACTTTGCGATTCCGGTGACCTTCCGCCCAATCAGCGCGGCAGTTGCCGCGACATCATCGGCCACGACATGGTCCGCAACGAGGATCGAGGCTCCTTCCTCTCTTATCATCATGTGCGCTTCTAGGTTGCATCTCTTGATGCCCTTCTCGGGCGCACCTCTCTTTGGAGATGACATTGTTGTCGCGTCGTCTGTTTATAGACTGTCGGAGTCGAGCGTAGGTGCGCCGATCATCGATGACTCTCAGTGACGTGTCAACGGGTGTTGCTACGCGTTTCTTCTGTGACGTAATGGGAATTGGAAAGGTCCTCTCCGCAACACGCAAAGGTCCTCTCTCTCTCTTTCTCTCTCTCGCTCGCTTTCTTTTTCGAAGGCGCGGTAGGATTGTCGGTGCAGCGTAATAACGTGGGAAAGGAAGACGATCAGACTGTTCGAAGTCTGTTCGTTTTTTCCTTCCTCTCGCGACTTTGAAGCCGCGAAGCGTCAAACGGAAGGAACTCGATCAACTTTCTCGCTTCGATGGATCTTCAGCGGAAACGAGAAATGGCGATGGCTCTCGCTGGAATGTTCGAATGTGAACCGCCGGCATACGTATAATTGCTTACATGTATCGCGATATTTTACGAGCGTCCTTTCAACAAATTCGGTCAACGCGCCTGCAGCGAGCCTGGAAGAAATTCTTGGACGGAATGCGTCACGTATGATCCTTCGGGGAAGCATCGAAAGCGGAGAGGCGCCGTAATAGATATGAGAGGCAAGAAGAAAGCAGAAGAGGCTGGCTCCTCGTGGGAAAGGAGGAGCAGACGAGGTGAAAGAAAAAAAATAACGGATAAAGAGGGACGGGAGAGCAACAACGGGGGAAGAGAATGATAAGAGGAGCTGGAGAAAAGGAGAAATGCGCCGCCCAAGGAAACAGAAAAGAGAGCACAGAGACGGGCACAAGAGACGCAGAACACGACGGTGCAAAGAAAGAAAGCGGGAAATTTACAGTATGGAATACTGTAAATGTACTGGAGACGCGAGGAGGAAGGAGAGACGCGAGTAATTACTCGCGACAGCGTAGCATTTAGCTTCGTGAATAAATTATGGGAGACCCTCTTGGTGCAATTTAATAAAATTAGCATATAACGGAGCTAGTCAGTTCCGAGTACAATCAGACTGAAAGGGACGTAATCGTGGCGCGCGATATGTGAACGTTACTCGAGCGACGACGAATCGAATCAGTTAATTACATTAAATTGCATGCTGAGAATTAAACGTCAAGCTGCCCTTCGCATCGCCCGCTTTCACGGTTTAACGAGTTGCGTGACTCGACATCGATGGCACAGCGTAATTAGTATAAACAATTATTCGAGAGACAGAACCCGACAGAGAGAGCGAGAGAGCGAGAGAGAGAGAGAGAGAGAGAGAGAGAGGGCGGAAATAAAAGGCGAAACTGGATTTCGAGCTGGATGTCGTTTGGTGCCTGCTCCGAGATGAGAATCCAGAAAGAGATTCCTCGCGACGAGCGAGGCGACCAAATTGGCTTCTGTGTCTCAAGTTCCGATCAATCCGCCCCCAGCAGTCCCCCGGAGGGGATATATCGATCCGAGTGTTTTAAATGAACGACGCGCCGTCATGTCCACTCGCGAGGTAGAGTAGCTCGCAGCGCGGCCGCCCCGGCCTGATTTATTAGCGCAACTTTGTTAACGGCCTTAAGGAATTAGCCGGCGACGGCTAAGCGGCCTGCGAATATCGTGCTTGAAGATCCGTCTTGGACGCGCCGCCGCCGTCATCTCGCGTCCTCTCGAGGACAAACAATTCAGTGACAAACGGCGAGATCCGAAACGCGTAGACGCCGATTCAGAAATCGATGCCCCTCGGAACGGGTCGCGGCGTCGCGATCCACGCAGTCCCCACCTCCCACCCCCGAGAGCGTCGACACTCGGCGTCGGGAAATATCCGATGCAGCGGGCTCCACGTACAAGAGCCTCATTCATCTCGCGGCGGGTCCTCGAGGTGGGTCGCGTCGCTAAGGGTACACGCGGCTCGTAAATCTGTGGTGCGCGCGAACCCGGAAAAGCTACCGCCATCCCGGCGCAATGTATTTCCTGTTAGCGATAGTCGCGCGCAAATGGTCGGCGCGTTTAGACTCGTTACGGCGAAACCTCGGGATTACCGGGGGCGGCGGAGGGGTGGGGGTGGGGGTGGGAGGGGAGCGTTCTCTGGCGGTCCGCATAAAACGCGTCAATCTCGCGTCCGGTCACGGCTTTTAAAGGGCCGCTGCAAAAGAGAAATCTCGTTTAGCTCGGGAGGGGGCGGGGGGGGGGGGGGGGGGGGCGAGCGAGGCCGGCGATTCCATAAATAATTCTCTCTGACCGCGAGATATGTTTCCGCAATCGGGGCCCCGATTAATCGCGCCTGCACGCGCCGGCGATTCGATCAAAGTACAAGCCCGGCGCGACAACGCGTCGAGCGCCATTCCGACCGGTTCCCGGAGAACCTCGGCGATGCTTTCGGCCCGCAGCAGGCCGTATCGCCGAATGACGTCACTAGAAGCGAACACGTTCGCGGATTTGCTCCGCGACGCCGCGAGCGAGCGGCGCGCTTTGTAATTTCAATCGCCGAGACGGCCGAGACGCTAAAACCGACCGCGCTCGCCGCCGCCGCCGCGACACAAGCGCGCATTTATGATCGATATGTGCCGGCGATGCGAGAGCATGATTCTTCAACGTTCCGCATTCTGACGAGAGGCATTGTGTAGGGTTTTCCCCTGATTTTCGAAATGCGGACCTTTCGGGCGCCTTTCAATCGCGGCGAATCCGTGCTGGCATTCCGATTGGACGACGAGACGATTTTTAAAGCACGCTTTACTATTTAGCGAAATTCACTGCGTATTCAGCGCCCGTTCACGTACATCCTCCAGTTTGTTCCAGATTTTGATTGATCGTAATCCGTTGAAAGCGCAATCCAATCGCGATTATCGCGCTCGTCGCGACTCTCTTGTCTTCTCTTCTTTTTCTTCTTCTTCTCTTTTCTGCACAGTTTACGCGATATACGGCCGCAGCTTCTTCGCGATTCACTCTATTCCTCCGATCGTCTGATCGTGATGCGGAGCATCGAATGTCAGGCGTCTCGAGAGAGCTGATCGTCATCAGATTCGCGCACCAGCGAGATGATCCGCCGCGATCGCGATCATGTTCGATTTGCGATTTTGAATAATCGACGATCGTCGAATAAATCGGATTGTAGATTGTTCGCGACTTTGGCGATCGGCGATGTCCGTCATGTCGAGAGTGCAGGTAAAGGAACGTCTCATCAGGTCGAAGCGATGATAATTTCCAGTTTGTAGACGCAAACCGCGTCATTCGCAAATGAATTGCGCGGAATCGGAGTGAACGATTTGCCCGATTACCCGGAGCGTGCGAATGCGGAAAGAGCAGAAAAAAAGAGCAGAAAGTGCACGCGGCTCGAGAACTCGAGAGCAGCGCGATAAGCCTGTAATCCCATCCGCGCGCTCCTTCCGTTTCCTGCGAATGTACGCGAATCACGCTCACTCACTTCTCAAAATCGTGAAACTTCCGATGTTGCGTGCGTCTCGTGTGCACAAATTAATTTCTTGCTTCTCTGTACAATTTACAGTTGAGCTTGAACATTTCTTTGTGGAAAGAGACGAGAAGTATACATTCATCGACGAAATAGTCGCCATCATCGATGACGAGTCCAATGATCGATGATGATTCCATTTGTCGCGCTGAACTCGGAACTCGGCGGTTTCGAGTCATCTCGAGTCGAGTAAGATCATCGGTTTCGCACGAAATCAAAAGCAAGAGATTAATTTGTGCATCTTAAATCGATATCTGGCTAGAGATATCTCGATAGTCTCCTCATGCGCGACACATGAGGGACAATCTCGACGGCGTTTCGTTGAAGCCGCAGACGATTCGAGGCGAGAGCTTACTTAATCCGTACACTCCATATTGCGTTGTTGCACGGGCGCAGACGCGTAATTTGTACGCCGTACACGACGTCATACACGTGGTCGCGACGGTATTGCGGACGGATTAAAAGCGTATTTTTCGCCTATACGGATTTCATCGGCCGTGCGTTTACATGTCGCGTCTCGCGCTCGCGTTTATCGATAGGAAGCACAGTCGATATTTACGGGCCCGCGAGTTTTTTCCGCCACATTTCGCGGGTTCGCATTGTTTTTCCTCTCTCTCTCTCTCTCTCTCTCTCTCTGATTCGCGAGATCGTTCACGGATACCCGCGGATATTTTTGGCTAGTTTTATCCGCTCGGCCTTTCTCTTAATTCCATACACGCAACGGCGATCATTTGTTACGATGCCATTCCAGGATTTTCCGTGACGAAACCGCGGAAAATTGTTCCGCCGGAGATCGATGCTGCACTCCGAGCAGAGTTCGAGGACGCGATATAAATACACGTGATCAGCGGCGTGAGAATAATCATTTCCATCTCGATCAATCATGCAAGAGCGGGCAAGCCGATCGCGATATTACGTGAACACGATTCCCCGCAGCGAAATGCGCGCGCATGCGCAGCTGAGCGAGAATCTCAGAGAAACGAAAATACAAAAAGGATCGTTTCGTACGACGATTTGTACGACAATTTGACATTTCTCTAAACGACTGCTTACGTTCTCGTATTCTTGAAGCGTCTCCCCCCCCAAGGCAAGAGCCTTGCATCGTACGCATATTTCTCCAAACAGGATACTCGACTTCTCCTCGTCCTCGCATTTTACCTTTCACGTATTCACATTTTGCCGCACATTATTAACGCAGGGCAAGCCCAACTACTTGTACTTCGAGGGGTAATCCTCTCCCTCGCCCCTCCGTAATTCGGAGGGGAATCAACAAAGAGACGCTTCCGACGCTTTCTTTTCAGGGAAAAAAATGAGATGCGTCTCTGCGGCGTTGGTCGCAAAAATTAATTCGATTTCGCTTTAGCGTTGCCTTTTTCATTACTCGCATCATTCAAAATTTACGTTGCGTTTAGGGTCTAATTGCAGGCTGCACGCTACAATTGCAGGCTGCACGCTAAACGCAAGATAAATTTTGGATAAACGAATAATGAAAGGGGTAACGTTAAAGCGAAATTAAATAAAATCCCGGACGGAATTATGCGTGAATTAAAATTGCCGCGACGCTTTTGCGCGCGCGTCCCGTTACGTCGTTAATGCCAGGCGAATTGGATGTTGCGTTAATTTGCGCGCGTAGGCATACGGGTAACTAGATTAGTTCGCAAAAGTAGATTACATCACAAACAACAAAATAAACGCATCGAGTGTAAATTACGCAACGATGAATTGATCCCGAGCGGTTTCCAAAAGGAGGGGAAACCGGTCGATGCGCGCGCGCAGCGCGATTCGAATTCCCTTTTGCGCGGGAACGTGGGATTTCAAAAAGCGCGTTAAGAAAAAAGCTCGAAAGCTATTTTCAGCCGTGATGCGCGACTTCAGCATGACGATTCCGAGCGTTATATTAAGAATGCGTCATTCTAATTACACAACAGACGCTTATAGAATTACAATGTCGTCGCAATGCTATTGTTCCGTCCGTTCGAGGTTAAGACAGCTACGTTCTGCTTGGTAACGCGCAATTAACGCGGCGCGATTAATTCGAGCGCGGACTCTCAGAGTCCGGCTGAAAAACGCAATAACGGAATTTCGCACAAAACTATATCACGCAAAGATAACCAATGCTGTTGATACAGTCGGATGACCGATTATTTCGCACAAAGCGCAAGCGCGGGTCAACGTTATCCTCCTTACAGTCCGCGTTTAATAAAGCCGCCCCCTCTCTATTTCCCTCTCGCGATAGAAAATTGAATTTTCTTGCCGCAGCCGTCGCGCAGCTCTCGAAATTGCTGTAAGGCGGCATTAAGATGCTAATTGCACGTGACACACAGAGTTCAGCCGGCGACTTTCCCGGGAAACTCGCCACGAGGTAAGTCACTCTGCATGCGCGCGCGCGCGCGCGCATGGACACGGTGGACCGTAAATTCCCAGCGAGCTGCCGCTCTTATTAACATCGCGCAGAATTTTTCATCGTGAAACGACGCGTCCGGTTCTAAAATAGGATCCTGCTCTTCAAAGAGACCGGCGCTCGTAAAACATCCTCGCTACCGAATACAAGATCGAACGCGTCAGACATTCGTCTCGCGTCGCCACGGACGTTGATCCGAGCATTGCGATAGAAAGCCAACGATGCGAGGCGATCTTGATTCTCGAATCGAACAGCGCGAGAATTTCTTTCGCGTGAAAGTCAAGTCTCGCAGAATTTTAGTCTAATTGCGACGACGCATCCGCGGGAATCACCGACGCGATTCGGGGAGGGGAGGGGAGAGGTGGAATCGAGAGACGCCGAGCGACAGGCAATGAATACATATCGCTTCTGAATGCAAGCCTCCTCCTCTTTTGTAGCGGAGAGCTCGGCTCGGTCGATGCATTCGACTGAGACGTGCGTGCCCACTGCATAAGCGCGACTGCGAAACGAGCGCGAGCGAGATATCGCCTCGATTCGAGCGAATCGATCTCCGACGCGGGAGTTTGACGCGACGTCGCGACGCAACGACGAGCTAATGGGAGGATCGACGCAAGACTGGAGCGATAAATCCGAGAAGACGGATCTAATCGTTCGCGGCTAAACAGAGAAAATCGATACCGTGTCGTCGCGCTCACGGATGATCATTCATCGCGCGCGATGGCTGCGTCTCGGATGATGGATTCGTAATTTTGAATTTACGTGGCTCGCGGCGCCAAGATCGAAGTGCGACGCATGCGATTCCGAAGAATTTCAATGTGAATTCGAAGCTTCCGGGCAGCTTTCAGATCTTCAGATTGGGTTATCGCGCGAGAATCCGAGCGAGCGCGATTTTCAATTCACAGCCCGAAACGGCGGCGTACGCTTTTTCAATGACGACTTGATTACGTCAAGCGCGCGATTGATCAACGTCCACCTCGTTTTTAACGCGTCAACTCGATGATCCGTGACTGTGGTTGCTTATTTTCGAATTGTAGCACAGGCCCGATCGATCGGCGCGACAGCGATACGCTCGCATCGTGCGAGTCGCTTCCGCTTTGTTACGCCGTCGTTTGCAGAATGTTTTATCATTAAGCGGCCGCTCTCGAAACCGCGTTACACGATGCGATATCGATTACTACAAAACGATACCAACGCAGACGCCTCGTTAGATCGGACAAGGTTGCGACGGACTCGCTGATCGAAACGAAATGCAAATATAAATGCGTGTAGCAATCAATTTCTTGCTTCATTGCTAACATTTATTTACCTAGAAGAGTACGAGAAAAATCTTGATCATTAAAATGATTAAAAATCTCCATTATTTTCGATGATCTCTAGCCATTTATCGCTGCTGACTATTCGTGGAAACTCGGCGGCTTTGACTAAATGCAGTGCTCGATTATCAAGAGCAAGAAATTAATTTGTACACTATAAAAATCAACGGAGCAAACTTTCCTCCGAGAAGACCGATCGTTGCGAGATTCCGAAACGAGAAAACGAGAAAAGGAGGAAGACAAATAAAAATAAATAAATAAACAAACACGACAAGTGCCCGCGAGTGCAAACTTTACGGCGTTTCTCCCGTACAACACGCACAATCCACGGCTCACCACTGCGGAGAACAATCGACTTCTCTCTCTTCCTCTCTTCCTCTCTCCCTTTCTCCCTCTCTCTCTCTCTCTCTCTCTCTCTCTCTCTCCCTCTTTCTCTCCATTTCCCGTGATTAAAAGATCGCGAAGCGATCTAATCTTGATTAGCGCGAATTGTGCCGCTGCGGTTCAAGAGGAAAGAATAGGAGGCGAATAACGCGCGCACACGGAGAATCAAGAATCGATCGGTATCGAGGACCGCTCTCTCACTCTCTCACTCTCTCTCTCTCTCTCTCTCTCCTTCTCCCTCTCGGCCTCTTTAACGCGGCGCCCACGGTTTACTCACCACCCACGATCGGAATGCCCTTCCCGGGATCGGATGTTTTGTCGCGTGCACGGACGCGAGTCGCCTCGCGTAATTAGCGAAACGAGAAGAGGGGGGGGGCCAGTTCCCCGTGGAAAAGGGGGAGGGGAAGATCGCGAGGGAGATCGAAATGAGATTCCTCTTCGACGTAGAGCTCTCTCTCTCTCTCTCTCTCTCTCTCTCTCTCTCTCTCTCTCTCTCTCTCTCTCTCTCTCGTTCTTCCCAAGGCAGATCCAGGTGGAGTACCGCGCGAGAGGAGAGAGGGGGGAGGGGAGGGGGGAGAGGGAGAGGGGGAGGAAAGGACCGTTGAGCGTACGTTACGTCGCCCTGCGCTTCCGCGGAACAGCGGATTCGGGATGAATCCTCGCAAGAGCGAGGACGGGAAAGGATCCGCGATGGCAGGCGATCGCGATCGTGGCATCACGGCCATTGATCGGGCCGTTTGACAGCCGCCATGGCACTGCTTGGAGTCGCGCGGCTAGCGAAGGAACCGGCGATCTTCCCGAGGCGGAGGAAGCTCCTTCGCGAACAGCGCGACGCATCGATCGATCGAACGGAAGCGCGGAAGCGCCTTCCTTCATTCCGTTCTGACACTTGTCAGGCGCAAGGGTGAAAGCGCCGAGGCAGGAATCCGTCCGGTCGCTGGGATCGCCGGAGAGAAATGAGAAAACGGATGGATTCTTACCTGTACGGATCGGCGGATCGTGAGGAGGCCGAGGAGCGCGAACAGCGCCAGCAACCCCTTCATCTTCTTCCTCTCGCCGATCTACGGCCCTACGTCGTCGTCGAGACTGCTCGCCCGCTGCTGCTGCTCCGCGAGAGCTATTTTCCGTGAATTTTCCGCGAGCTCGCTCCAACGAAAACTCGGGAGGCCGCCTCTAGCCTCCCTTATTCACTGGGATCGAGGGAGAGAGAGGGAATACGCGTTAACGACTTCGGCAGGTACAGACAACCGATTTCGTCGTATGTGATTTCGCGACGCGTGCGAACTCACCCACCACGCACACGACCGAATCACTACTGCTTGCGGTCGCCACTGGGTGGGTCGCTCGTTCACCGTGAAAGCAAGATGGAGGCGCGCGTCGTCGTCGGCGGCGGCGGCGGCGGCGGCGGCGGTGGAGGTGGCGGCGGTGGCGGTGGCGGCGGCGGTGGCGGCGGCGGTGGCGGCGGCGGCGGCGGCAGCGGCGGCGGCAGCGGCGGCGGCGGCGGCAGTAGCGGTGGTGGTGTCGCGCCGCACCGGTGCCATCCGCTAGCCGATGATGGTCGGCCAATCGCGACGCTCCGCCCGTTTGCCGGGTGCATTTACATGCGCGCTGCGGTCAGTCGATAATGTGGCGGGAACGTCGCGGATTCAAATGACGCGCCGCGTACTCTCCCAGAATCCTGTACGACTTTCGCGATTCGATTGGTCGATTAATTGAGAACTATGGGATTATTCCGATCAATTCCACTCAAGCGTAACCAAAGACGCCCATCAAAGATGGACCGCGTCCACTGCTTGGTAAGCAGCTGCGTTTCGCGAGACGCGCGATTATTTTGATTGCTCAATGTGTCAGTTGATATCGAGTCGTTTACTTTTCAAGCATGAGATCGCACGAGTAACTTTTACTCTAATATCGGACAGAATTATGTCTACAAGAGATGATAAAGAAAAAAATCTGTCGTTGACGTGACAGATGTTGCTTTAATTATCGAGAAATGTTTGCGATAAGGATGTCGCCAGCAGATCCGATGCACGCGATACTGCTGATCTTAATTGCGTAAATGTCATCATTCCTCGATGCAATCGATAAGCGCCGACGTTTAATTGAACAAATTAATTTCGCAGAAGGATACATGCATGCAATATGAAATACATTAATTAAATAACACAATTTTCTCCCCTTCGTTTTGATGGAATTATCTTTTAGGTTATGTACATACGCCTCGTATTTGTTCATAATGGCGAAACCCATTGAAAATTGCCTCTCGCAATTAAATTCGTCCGTGCGAGATAAATTGCGAGCTCCAGTTTACAAGTCTTCAATTTTTAATCATTATTTTTAATTTATTTGAAGAGATATCCGCCGCGCGGTGAACGTCATTTTATCAGGGCGATAAATCGCCCGAGGTTCAAGTAACATATGATACTGCACGTAGCTGAAATCGTTATTGTTCGAATCACTGGAATCTCTGGATTCGCGCGTTTACATACGCGCGGCGAAATATCCCAAATAAAATTATTACCAACTTTGGTTCCCGCATGTAAATTGAAGCGGTTCCGGGAGCAACATTGTTCTGCAGCGTTCTGCCACTTTTCAAACTCTGCGAAAATTAATAAAACCATTCTGTTTGATGATACATTCAGCCGAACGGCGAATTGCGCGAATTCGTAAAATTTTAATGACGCACTAACGTTTCGATACAAACGAGTTTAGGCGCCATGTTCAAACTATAAAATTCGCAAATGCGCTTTAGTGAACAACCACGCGCCCTTTAAAATTACCACCCATGAAAATCACTTGCGAAATTCTTTGGAAAAGAAAAAGAAACAGAAAAGCCACGCACGCGTGTGTATGCGTGCATCCATGTGTTAGTTGCTTAGAGAAATGCGACTGTTTGCTTGTCGCGATTAACGCTGCATAATTCATAATTCGACGGCGGAGAGGCCGCGATTTCCCCAACGACTCGAGCGTAACGCGTCCGAATCGCGTAAAGGCACCATCTTTTTTGCTAATTAAAAAAATTCTCTGTCCTACATAGCGCAGCAGCGTGCGGCGAGTGCTACGCGAGAGGCCGGTGGCAGCCAGGGGCGATCGATGACGGAGCGAATGTTCGAATGCCGCAGTGAATCGATCTCCCGAATCTACGCAAGAAATCGAGGCGACCCCCGCGGAGGAGGGGTCAGACGGAAGGAGCGAGGGTGATAAAGGCGAATAGGCGAATAGCGCGGAAGGGTCGCACCGCTACGGAACTTGAGACGTCTGCATCCATGACGAAATCAACAACCTGTAGATAGCAACCGGCTCCGGCTGCTGCTATCACCGCGGCAATAAGAAAGAAATCATGTTACCGTTCCACGGAGCGCTACTTTGCGGGGGATGTAACAGCGACGACGATACTCCCGTGCAAACAGCTCCCACCGCCCCTTCCCCCCTCCCCCCTCCCCCCCGCGGCGGCACTCGCGTGTGCCTCAATTGCGACATTGCGAGGATAACGCTGTCTGCTAGTGTCTCGTTCGAGGCTGGGAGGCTGCGTCTCCCGGCGACAGGAGACCGCGATTCCTCGTGCATGCTTTCAGATTCTTCCAATGCGTCCTTTCCAACCCGCGCTTGCCTCCGATTGATCTCCCTTGAACGGAATTTTTTTCAGACAGACTCGAGATGGCTCGACGATGGCGATGAAAGGAGATGAAAATTTTGATTTGGGATGTTTTGCATGTTGCACGTTGCGCGGTCCAGAAACCGATTCGGAATTACTTCGTTCTCTCTCTCTCTCTCTCTCTCTCTCTCTCTCTCTCCTTCATCCCGTCTTACGTCGTTAGTTAAACTTTCGTCGCATACGACGCAATAAATAAAGCAAGGCTCGAAAATGTCGAGTTATTAACAACGAGTCTTTCGACCGAGTTTAATTAAAATACGATCCAACGTCTTGTCAGACGTCGGATCTGTCAAGTGGCCTTGAGTATTAGCTGAAAATGCATTTCGTTGGAAGATAATTTTTTTGCAAGTCCGGATTTCTCGCGATTCGGCAAGCGTTAAAAATGACAGCCCCGCCTTTCAAAAGCGGCACATGTCCGGTGCGGAAAGATGGGAAATCCACGGGTTTATAAATGCCAAAGTTAAAGTTCCCGTACATTCGTACAATCCTTATTCGCATTCCCCTCTTCATTGTACTCGCTCTTTATCCCTCGCGCGATTACGCGAGCGTTCGTTAATCGACCGAGGAGCGACCGCGTTTATACAAAAGCGCGACATCGTAAGAGAAAACATTTTTTGACACGCGCGATGTTTATCGCAACCAAAAAGAGTGGCGTTTGAAGCTGGATTTTCTCTTGCGTAACTGTGCTGCGATCGTTACGACCGACACGTCGTCGGTTACGGTAATTGGCTCGGCGCGTCGAAATAGTAATTTCGCCATTCGATGTATCGCACGTAGCATCGATACGGCGCTCGAATAACACGCTAACGCGACCGCGGGGAATCCCGCGTGTTTCAGAAACAATTACGCGCCCGCGGATCGCTCTCGCGTGGCTCCGTCACCGTTTCCTTTTTCCTCACCGCTCAAGTGGAAACTGTATCGGAGAAAGAGGGAGAGGGCAGAGGAAGGGGAAGGGCATGGCCCTTCCAACGTCGTACTCTTTAAAGAGTACGACGATAATTATCGGCTTGCGAGGGCACGGACCTGTTCAAAGATCGCGATGTTCTGAAATTGCGCTTCCTCGAAGAGATGGACTCGGGGGATGGGCGGCGAGGGCTGAGAGGGTGGAAAGAGATGAGAGCGGAAAGGGAGTCACCGTCGCGCGAAGTAGCGCATTAAGTTGCCGAGCTGGACGCTCTTCTCCTCGCAGCGGCGCGGCCATTTTTCAGTGATAACACCGTGAGGGCCGTCCTCGCGATAAAACGCGGCGAACAATCCCGCGATATCTTTCAGCGCGGACAAATGGGGCCGGTGGCCATGCGGACCCGCCCAGATAGCGGAAGGCCCATCGCGAGCGATGTTTTTGCTCTTGCTTCTGATATTAACTCCGTTTGGCGAAGGGCTTGTCGGCTATCAAGCTGGAATTTTGTTCAGCATTTTCGACGGTCAGAAAAGGAAAAGAAAATAGGGATATCTAGCGCTCGCAATTAAATCCTCATCCCGTGAAACGGGCCCTCGCAATTTTATCTCGCCTTTATTGCTCCACCGCGTGCGAACCAGTCCGTTAACTTGAATAAATATAACTTGTGTAAACCAGAGTGTCCCCCATATGCCGCGATATCAATTAAAACGTTATAGTCTTGCTCGTAAACGAGATATCACGAGGAGCAACGTATCTTACATAAGCGAGAGATTGAACGGAGGATTGGAAATAACATGGAAAGAGACGGAAAACAGAGAACGGAACGAAAATATAATGAAGAAAAATATTTAATCGGCACGTTACGCGCTTGGGAGAAGATCGGAGAGAAACGGACGGCAAGTGTGCGTCTAAAAATTCTTTGAAATCTTTCAAGCAAAGATTCCGGATCGCGCGCGACTCGCTCGCTTCGCTCGCTCGTGAATGGATCGTCGCGAGCCGATGGCCTGCTCTCTGTCCGCCTTTTTCGGCAGGCACATGAAAATGCATGAGTAGGTAGCCTTGGCCCGTGTGCCTTCGCCCGTGTGTCGGGCACCGTACCCGTACCGGTTACCCTGGAAACGGTATCGATTTCAACCCTCAGCTATGCAGTAGGAAACCAGCAGCACACCATGGGGGTCTCTTCACCCTGAGTTTCGACGAGAGTCGCACGGAGCTCGTTTCGACAACCCGATTACAAGGGCCCCTGTCTCTTTCCCACCCTCTCCTCCTGCCTCTTTCGCGCGATATTGGTCTCTTTCTTTCTCCCTCTCTCGCTCGTTCTGGCCCTCTTCCAGAGGGCCTGCCCTATGACACGACAACGTGTCGCTCTCCTCCCTCTGTGTCTTCCTGGCTCTGATCATTTTCAGCTTTGCTGATTCGCGCGGTATGCAGCTCTCGGCTCGGTCCGAAAGTTATTATTGACACATGGCAAACTGCGAATAGCCTTTCGACCCTTGTATCATGGACTCGCCGATCTTCCTAATTGCATGTGCATTGCATTATCTTGACGAGAAACAAAAAGAAAGAGAGAGAGAGAGAGAGAGAGAGAGAGAGAGAGAGAGCGACGATTCTACGCGCGTATATTTCATGCACGTACGCACGAATGTGATATTCGGTCCGGATTAATCGACGAATCGGTCGGTTTACGAATTTAGCGATGATAGCGTGGATAGTGTGGAGATTTGTAGTAAAACGTTTAAATTACCGATACGATGACTTTCGTTTGAAACCATTCGACGGCCAGATTATGAAAAACAGTGAAAGCTCTATCAGGTCGCGTAATTGGGGATTATAGCGATGTATTCCATCGTAAGAGATACAGGTTTCAGATGCAAGCTCGTTTCTTCACGATCGTCATCGTGTGCAAATGGTCGCGTGACGATTCTAGGGCGTTGAAGTAACGACGCACGCACGAATCAAAGAGAGGAGGGGAGATTTCCTCAAGGAGAGGAAATGAGCGGTTCAAGTTATTTTAAATAGAGTACATTTACGATAATTCCTCCTTCTACCGCAACAATATCATTGCGGCTCATTGCGGCAAATGAGCGCTTATGGATAATCTCTCTCGAGCTACGATTTATTTAACGTTTCTAATAAAGAGCGATCACCCTAATGCAAAATCAAATCAATTGATTCGCGCACATAATGCACGCAAGCATCAACTGTCGAGATTATTTACAACGGAAACGTAACGTAACAAAATGCGTAAAACTACGATACTGGTGTGCCGTTGCACTTCTAATACTAATACTAATACTATCGATGACTTTTATCGCTTGTCCTTTTTCTCTTCAGCCTCGTATATGCCGCAAACTCTGTTCGCCGGTACAGCCTTATCTGAAACAACACATCGTATTACTCGTGACTCGCTTTTCGCTGCAAGAATAGCGCGGATGTCAGCTTCGCGGATGGCGCTTCGCTTTACGTACAATCATCATTCTTCAACAGCGCGATTCATCTTGATAATTCCCCTCCCTCCGCCTCTCCGTTAATGCCATCGTTATCTCGCAAGGATTGTCGATTGTCTACGTTCAAATCAGCTGCGAGAGCTGAAGAGCTCGTTTATTCAATGTTCAACGAGACATCGCAAACCGACAATCTCATTGATCTCCTTTCGCTTCACCGGCAGGATGTAACGACGTCTCTGCTCATCTAATATTTAGACGCGCCGCGAGAGCTACGCGAAACCGATATGCGCTAGTTGCGAGAATATCCTCGCGCGTGAGAGATCGATCGATCTCCCCCGCAATTCAATTCTCGAGTCAACTCAACGGTGGGGGATTAGACGAAGGATGTAAAAAGTGACGGATTACTAGGTGAAATTCGATATCCTCGAGTCGGTCCCGAGGAAACTAAGAATACCCAGAATTCCTAGTTCCTCATCAAATCCGAATTCTCATAAATTCCGCCTTCGATTCAGCTATTCTCCTCCTCTCTCCCTCCCGCGCGAGAGATCCTCTTTATCACTCCTTCCCTCCCCACGTCGGCCACATGACTGTCGGCAAAGTTTTTACGCTTATTTCGGCGTTTCGGCGTTCTGAATCTCTCTCTCTCTCTCTCTCTCTCTCTCTCTCGGGCGTATCCGGGCTTCGAAAGATTCGAGGAAACGTCATCGTCGCGATGTATCGCGACGTAAAACGAAATGGACACTTACCGATCATGGTGGGGTAGGGCAAATTGAGGTTGTTCATAATATCGACAAACTCCTTCATCGGCTTGGACAGTCGGGGATTGAAAGCTCTCTCCTCGGCCACGCTGGTGACGGTTCTGCCGTTGTAATCATGCGCCGGATACAGCCGGTAATTTCGTGGCAGCGCAAAGATCTTCTCGTGCACGGACTTGTAGAGGGTCGCGGCTGATCCGCCCTACATAGATGCCGATGCGGTAAATTCGAACGAGATGGACAATCGCGTCATAAAGCTAAACGAGATTCGCGACGCGGGGATCAAGAGGCATGCGAGACGAGTGCATCGCGTTAATTTCTCGATGCAAGTTCTCGCAAAAGGATCGTAGCGCGGACAGCATCTCCATGATTCATAATCGTGATAATCAGGATGTTCGTTGCGAGAGTCCGAGGAGAGCGATCCGCCGGCTTGAATGACGCTCGAGGTGGAGACGATCTCCTTGGAACTCCCGCGTGTCCTTTGAGCGCGTTTTCGAGGAGAAAAGGTCGAGGCACGTTTATAAAATGCAGCGGAGTGTCAATGACGAAACGGACGGCTATTCGTCACGCGAACCGCGCACAAGTCTCTCACAAGTGTTCCCGATGATGCATCGACGTTCGCTCGTGCTACATGCGAGCAGAAACGTTATCGCGCGTGGCTGACGTTTCGACGAGAATTCAGGATGCCGCTGTCTGCTCGCGTCTGTCTCGGCTCGGCATCGATTAGTTATGACGTTCAAATAAACGTCGCTTATCGACATCCGACAATTACATCGCTGACAAGTCGTCCAACGGCATTTCCACTTGCTTCCAAAAAGTTTCCGTTCGCTTCCGGTTTCGGTGCATCGAAAGAGCCGCGCAGGTATATTCTCAGACGTCGTTCATTAAAAAATTTCAGGCACAGAAGATGAGAAGGCATAACCGCGCGCTGGAGATCCTCGCGTATCCTCCGCAGACGCGACTTTCGCAACTTTGAGACAGCTTTTCGAGACCGCTCCCGTCCACAGGCGTGATCGCCTAATCGTCAATCCGATTTTTCTGTCAAGATTAGTCTCTCTCTACGAGCCGCGATACGTTTGTCGTTCACTTCTCATCCTCCTTTGCCTCGTTCAACGATCGGCGATCGCTGATAATCCGATTATTCTCCTTTCCTCCCCTTTTTCTCCGACGAACTCTGCCCGAGCTATTTCATTCGTCAGCGCGAACGAGGATATCGCAACGGAACAGTCGGTTTTCAAGTTCATCGAGTCTTCCCACGCCTTTCAGAGCAGAAAGAAGTAAACGTGATTTACGCGCCGTTACTCTCCGTTTAAAGGCACGTACGCGCGCAAGCACACGTGTATCCGCGATGCTTCCCCACGAGTTTTCCGATCGGGGGGGCTTACCTGAAAATCGGTTCTACCGCATCCCCGGATCAGGAGTGCATCGCCCGTGAACGCGATTGCCTGCTCATCGCAAACGTAGGTGAGGCAACCTGCAAGCATCGAAACGAAACGATATTTACGATACCGCGCGAGCGCGGCGTCCTTCGTCGAATTGAGGCATATTTGTCCCCTCGTGGCCTCGTAATCGCTCGCTCAACGATAAATCGGCTTCCCGTTCGTCAGCGCGTTCGTCATTCGTCCCCATTTGCCCTAGCGTGTCCCGCAGGGTGGGGTGGGGGAGGAGAGGGGAGGGAGGGAGGAGGAGGAAAGAGGCGAAAGAAGAAAGAAAAAAGAAAAAGAAAGAAAATAAAGGGGGAGGAACCGCGGGCAGTCAGATGCCCGCCCGAAAAAACATGGCGAACGTGACGAATGCTCGCACTTGACGTAAAAACCATTTTATCTCGACGGGCGTAGAGGTGGTCCGGTTTAATGTGGGATGATCGAGATTTTCCTGCTCCCTAAAAGAGGGGGGGGGGGCGGGCGGAGGGATTCACGAGTGAATCACGCGCGAGTCAACGGTTTCGCGCTGTAGAAATCGGCAAAGTTCGAGACAGCCTGTACTTCCAGCGTTGGGAATTGTCGACGCGCTTTATGCGCTTTGCGCATACATACGCTGTTTGCTTTACGAAATATTTGTGCATTCCCCTTTCTCGCGGCGCGTATACACGTCGCGAAGGGACTGAAATATTTTGGAATTTAATCATCGTTCGAGGTTTACGGCGTGCGGAGATGAAGTTGATATCGCGCGCGCAGCTCACGGATATTTAACGCGCGCTATTCGCGCGTTCGGCATGAAAAATCGAGTTCATCCTGCGAAGCGGATAGCCTAGACATTCCCAGGATTTTCCCTGGACAAACGATCGAGCCGAGTAGCGAATCTGGCACGATCGATAAGAATGGCCGTGTCGTCTTTTTTTCATTCCGCTCTGCTGTACGAATTTCAGTAACGCACACGCGTATCCGTGTACATGTACAGGGAGTACAACTACCGGATGTCGCAAATATCGTCGGCCGAGAGGATCCCCTGCTTCAGCTACGTCCTGCACGTCAAAACGATCAGTCGACAATTACCGGATAAATTAAGCAGCTGCCTCCTTTTAACATAAAGTTGCGATCGGCGAGACTTTCCACGTACTTGATAGCGACAGCGAGTTCCCCAGGATGTATACTTTGTACGTATATGCAAAGTGTCAAGCGTCAAGGACACTCTTTTAATGATGAAAGAAAGATACGAGCATCTAAGAACACGTACGCGCTGAAAAAGGAGACAACTATTAAAGTAGCTGCAGTCGTCGGCTCGATCACTTCGGGGACTTTGCGCGTAATACGCATGCAAACTTGACGTAGCAATCTTCCTTTTTTTTTAATACGCAAAGATGATAAAAAAGATAAGATAAGAAAAGATAAGAGGACAAAGCGGAACGATCGAGCGAAGGGAATCGAATCGAGTGGAACTGCAATTTTACAAGTATCGCCAGTAGAAGTATCGTCTGTCGCGAGATGCGCGTAAATAATCTAAAATGATAATAATGACAATAAAGCACGAGTTCTGTCACTTTTCTCCCGCGCTCCGCTCTCCGTTTATTTCCGTTCGGCTTTAAACGAGCTCGAAATTATTGAATCGACGATATTTCGAGACGTGGCTCTCAATTAATCACGTTCTCACGGCGACTCGTCGGATCGATCCTTGCATTGATATTTAAGCGCGATCATATCCTTGATCTTTCCGCGAATGAAAAGCCGTATCTCACTTTTCCCGGCGTCTCAATTAATAAAATAACAGACTGGGCGAATCCGATCGATCGCGCGCAAGAAGCGCAACCCGGTAGCGTCCGGATGCGGTCCTCCGCGAGTTTTTGCAATGTCGAGACTTTTGTTGCGCCCTTTGCGAGCAGCGTGTCTCGCATTCACCGCGCGGGGCAATCCAGAATTGCCTTAATTGCGAGCAAATGCGTTTGTAAAGATCTGCAAGATCCGCGATATGCGTGTTCCCTCTTCGGTTTCGGTTGCCCCCTTGACTATCTCGAAGAATCTGCTTCTCCCCGGCAGACAATGTCCCAATATCGCAATTTCTATAGAAAGCTCCCTTATTTATCCGGCGCGTTTCTCTCTCGTCGCATAACGCGCGGCGAGGTTCTCGCGCATCGAGAAAACGCTTGGATTCACGCATGCATCAAATATGATACACCATGCACTTAGCCCTTTATAGGACAGCGCTGCGTTCCATTTTACCACTGCAGCTGACGCTGCAGCGCGACAGTGGGATGCTAACGGCTAAACGGGACAGCGAGATAATATTTTACGGCTGGGRAAAAAATAAGCGAAAACGAAGGCTGCCTTTGGCAAACGAATGGCAAACGACGTAATTCCGCGGCTACGCAACATGATCTGTCAATAATCTGTCTACCGCGAGGATTAATAAATTACGAGAACGGATCGCATGCGCGAGCCTTATCCCGGAGCCTCGCGAGTTTTATCCCGGAAGCAGTTCCGACACATCCATCCGATGTGTCAGATGAAACAGCTGATCCAATAAAAGAAATAAAAGATGCAACAAAAGATAGCGGATACAAAGGGATATTCAGCGAGATAGAGACTCATTGCCACGCTCGGGCAACGTCATCGTTTCTTGCGGACTGCGAAAATCATAGCTGCCAGATTCCAGCGAAGAGGATCGCTGGAAGAACACGCGTCTCGTGCAATCGACGTAAAGCGGGAACGTGAGAAGAGAACTGACCTTCGGTGTGGCCCGGAGTGGACAATACCTTGAGGTGGTGCCTGCCAAATCGAATCTGATCGGACGGCTCTAGAAGTACGTCCGCCTCGGCACCGCTGGCGCGAGATATCATGGACTTGCAACCGGGCAGCAAAAACTTGAGCCGACCCGTGCCCGTGATGTGATCCGCGTGCATGTGCGTGTTCACTGCAACGGGAAGAAATGTCATCAGTTGGCGATGGGTCGATCGGCGAGGCGAACACGCCGCTCGTTGTTGCTATTAAAGATGCTGCCTAAGTGCTACCGCGCCGCGAAACTTGCGTCCTGATTCCAACGTTCTTCAACGCTCGTAAAACGTCAGCGACTATCGAGATTGTCGGAAATGTGGTGGAAATAAACGATAATTGAAGAATCCGTCGCCCAAGATCGGCGCTCCGGTGCTGATGAGCTCGTCAACGACGAGCAGTCGTCGGTGACCAGTTTCGCAACATTCTTGTACATTGTTGTGCGCTCGCCTGTCTCAAACGACCGCGCGCACAAACCAGTGGATACAATTAATTAAATTTAAATCCGGTAATCTAATTAGCGGCCTCGACGTATTACCTGCGTACGGCCCGCGCGTATCACTGCATCGCCAGCACAGTTTTACAAAACAGAGAGAAAGAGAGAGAGAGAGAGAGAGAGAGAGAGAGAGAGAGAGAGAGAGAGAGAGAGAGAGAGAGAGCAATGACATTAACGCCATTCCCGTTATCGGGAAACAGAGAGAAGTGCATTATGGAAACGTACATTTGTTCGGGACAGAATTGGCACGCAGGCAACTCCGCATAAACAAGTGCGTTCCACTTAACCGAAGCGATAGCTCGCAAAAACGATTCCGATAGCGCGATAAGTGATAATCTTATCAAGTATCGCGGTAGCCTTACGACGATATGAAGTTTCCGTCTTTCCGAGATCCTTTCGCCATCAAGGGTGCAAATTTCGATCGGAAAGGGCGCTTTGATACCGTGTGTTTCTCTACGTTTGACTCTTTGGCAGATTATTCTAGGAGAAATTTTCGCAGCAACGTTCGCGTCGTCTTCTCAGTTCTCGCGGACCTCAAAAGTGACACCTCTTGCTTTTCTTCTTCTTCTTCGAACTGCTTGCTCTCATCTCTTCTGACAAGGATAGAAATCCGTGAGCCTACCGCGGACTCACCCTTACAGCGGGGTAAATGCCCCCGGTAACTTTATTAATTCTCATACAGATCCGCTTCCGCGCGCGATACACTCGAAAATCGTCATCGGCGATCAGTGAAATCGGATTAGATCGCTGCCAAAGTCCAGGTTCTTTATCGAAATTGGCAAAGTTCAACGATATGCTCGCGAGCACATCCTCGGCGAGTTTATGGTCCAGGGCGCCGTTAACCCCTTTCCCCCGGCGAACAATGGCAAAACTATGCGGGCCCCGCGACCGCCGTTCATGGCAGTGGGATTGCATACCAATTCATTATGAAGTTCGGCAAATATCGGTCGGTTAGTAGGATAGTTCGCAATATACATAATTCTGCGCCCGACTCGTAAATCACGAAGCGGAACGTCGCGTAATTGCCGACAAGTATGTACACTTCCGCCGATATCGGGTAGCAGGCGCAGCGAGACGATACATCCAGCTGTTAATTGGTTAATTGGATAATTAATTTCTTACGTAATAGTCGCGAGACGTTTTACGTCCTTTTACGTCGGAGAACGCTCATTGCGCTCATTGTGGTATCGCGTTTGGGAAATTTCGCGCGTTATGATTACTCGCGTAACAGCTTACGACCTCATGAGAGACGACGATGATGATTGTTATCTCGAAAACAAGTAGCAAGTACGGGAACTCTATTGTGCTCAAGTTGCGTTCAAGCGGCGAACATTCTCATCAATGTACACGATGCGAAACGTGCACTTCCCGCGCGCTACTTTCACGATCAAGTCGCGAGTTTAGACAACGAGTTCGGATTGAGACGAGGAACGTTCCTGGACTGCGTCCAGGTGTACCTTGCCACAAAAATTACATCGCGCAAAAGGAATCATCCAAACGCGTCGTCTCGATAATCGCACATCTACTCGCTCGTCATTTCGCCCGCTTCACGCCTCGTCGCCCAGAAAACGTAATCCAACGTTTTCTGCAACTTACGGGCATATTTCAGAGTCAATCCGAGTTCCTCGATGATCCTTTTGTCGCGCTCGACCCATTCGATGACTGGATCGATTAAAATCGCTTCTTTATCGTTGACATCGGCCAGCAGGTACGTGTATGTGCTGGATACTGGATCGAAGAGCTGAGAGTTGAAAATAATCATTCATTAGCTCTTTGCGCGACGTGGATATCATGTTTTCGTAAATAACGAATTATTTTTCATTTCTGATAATATCAGTCTTGTAATTATCCTTAATTGTAATTATCATGATGTTGCAAATGAAATATTGCAAATATTGATTCAGCAGGAGCATTATGTGTATCAGAGTGTATTATCGATTCATTAAAAACGCAATAAATACAATAAATAATGCGCAATGGAAATTTTTTATTATACGTTGCGCCTGACACGCGATAATATTAAAGTCACGCTACTGAATTATTGAGATTTGCGCGATTCCTTCAAACGACATTTCCCGCACGCATGTTCCCGATTTGAACGCTTTGGACGTTCCTGACAAAAAAGTCGAGTTGAGAGAAACATTTATCGGTTTTGCTACAGATATTATATATTTCAACTTTCATCCTAGATTTCATTTCCTTGCTCGTGCGTGACACGCGGAATAAAAATGAGAAATATGACTTTTCATTTTCCTGATAGATCGCAAGAATCGCCTGTTTGCAGATCGTCGAATTGGGTTGGTAAAGTGTTTTTTTCGGCAACGAATAATCTCGGCAACGAAGGCTAACGAAACGTCGATCGTGTAAAAAAATCGGGCATCATATTTTTGTTCTAATGGCGATTCGCATATCCGGTGAAAAGCGCCGAAATGTTCTTGCCGAGATCCAAGTTAGAATCGAATGAAAATGTAATCTAACGAGAAAAAAAGGAAAGAAAAACGCATTATCACACACTCGAGTTACGCGAGAAAAACGGATCCAGTACCGAGCCAGGATTAGCGAATACCGCGTATTCATATTGGAAAAAAATACAAAAATATTTTATACTTCCTCGCAGGATGACCTCGCGTGGTTAAATATTTCCGAGAAATTATATTTTTGCTATTGAAATAAAAATCAATGTTAATATTAAAATTATATTTTTAATCTGCCATATAATGCCTGCGCGCGCGCGCTCGTAGAAATGATAAAAATTGGAAAGTCAATAAAATAGATACTTAACGTTCGACGTGTCAAGTGCAACGCCAATTAAATCTCTGTTTAAATCGGTTAAATCGGTTTAAATCCGGTTAATCGAATCTTCGCTTCAAATTCACATTCTGAACATCCGCTATCATCGTAAACGAAAATACATCGCGCGTCAACAATGCGTGTAGCTTTATGTTTGCTCGATACGGAGTAACAATATATGGAGACAACGCAATTTATTATTACATGAAAATCACCAGTTGCAATCGCAACCGTGCAGAAACAAGCGAAACAAGCGTGCCTCGCGTCCGACGAATAAGACTGGAGACAAATTTGTAATTTCCGATATCCCATTTCCAAAAAAAAAGTGCACGCACAAACTGCTTTAAAAATATCCGCCTAGAAAAAATCGATCAATCACATAAGAGCACACGGAGAAAGTGCAAGTGTAAGTGCGAGAGAGCGACCGTCAGATGACGTTGAAAGCGTCAGCGCGGCGTATTGCGTCTCGGCGCAGGCGTGTCGTTTCGCGCGAGTTACCTGGCGAAATAAGAAATCTCTCGAAAAGGGTACGCGCTCCGTCAAAACGTCCATCATAGCGTGAACAGCGCGTGCTCCGAGTCCCTGTAGTATTACGGTCGAATTTACTCGACAGAGGTTACGGATCATACTTGCTCCGTAATAGCGTCGCTTCTCTCTATGTCGCTCACTGACGTCACGTATTGGCTCGATGAGAGAGTGAGACGACCGACAATGATGATGATCCGCCCGTTATTTGAAATCATGTTACTATAGCGTATCTCGCGAAGTTACGCAACGTAAAGATAAACTTGTACTTATAGGCGACATAACCTCTCTCTCTCTCCTCCCTCCCAGATCGTTGCGTCATGATTACCAAGATTAATTGAAAATCTTTTGTCAACAAGTTACGGCATGAATTATACAAACGCGCCGCGAATCCGTCATGAGACACACTACGGTCACCGAGGCGCCATTTTGGAACAGAGGTCGCTCATTTGATGAAGCTCATTTTGTCAGTTCCTGTTTCGAGCCTAGTTGCGATCGAAGCTTAGCGGATTTTCTACCATCTTGGTTTTACTCTTTCTGAATATCATTTTCACGAAGGTGCGTAGTGTTGACAATCGTTAAGTAATTATAGCTATTTCTAATAACCAAGTAACGAATAAAAATATGCATAATCGATTCAGGAATCTCCGTAATTTCCATCAATTACTGAAATTTCGCAATCGTAGCTGATTTGAGACGTTAAAACGATATTCTGTCTTTGTACCCTAACCATGTGGCGTGCGTGCCATTTCACGTGTTTCCAATCTCTTTAATCGAATTCAATCTGTTCTAGATGCCATCTGTAACACTTAAAGACGTAGACCAGCACAAATTCGTGAAGGCCTTTGCCGCCTTCCTGAAAAAGTGAGTAAAAGATATTTAAAGAACAAATTTTAATCTAACCTAAATTATCTCCGGCTCATCGTCGTGGTCGAAGACGATTCTACCTAATGACCGCCGTGATTGCCGTTACATGCTACATTTAATGTGTTTTAATTTTTACTCAACTTTAAGTTATTCAAATTATTCGTTTATTCTTTTCATCATTCTCGATAGGATTTTATATTACATCTCTATCGTGTGTATGCTGGATGCATCTATCATTCGAAAGCGTATATGTTCTTGTATCTTGTGTTTTTCCGAGTACATTACATTGTACATTGTACATAAAATTTCAGAACTGGCAAGATGCGCGTGCCTGAATGGGTGGATATCGTAAAGTCTGCTCGTTTCAAGGAACTTGCACCTTACGATCCAGATTGGTATTACATCCGTTGCGCAGCTTTGGTACGTCACATTTACATTCGCAGCCCGATCGGAGTCGGTGCTGTTACCAAGATCTTTGGTGGACGTAAACGCAACGGTACTCATCCTAGCCATTTCTGTCGATCGGCCGGTGGTGTGGCACGTAAGGCACTCCAGAGCCTGGAGCAGCTCAAGCTCATCGAGAAGGCACCTCTTGGTGGACGCAAATTAACGAGTCAAGGACGTAGAGATTTAGATCGCATCGCTGCACAAGTAAAGGCTAAGAGCAAAAAACAACTTAAGCTCCAGGAAACCATTGTAATTTAATGTTCTTTTATGTTTCTATAACAAAAATAAAAAGTACGTCGAATTAAAAGATTCGGTTTTTTTTTTCTATCATTCTCTCATTTATAAATAGCCCCGTTGGATCCATTGATCAAATTTTATTCGTTCAACAGTCGGAGATTTCATTTGGAGTGACTTGGTAAAAAAAATATGCCAAAAAGATGAGTGTTGATCGGAATTGTTAGTAGTATGATCAACTCAAATTCTCTCCTTTGTAGTCGCAATTTTTGCATAAGTGATCTCGAAAACATGTCGTTTGTATTATCCGCTCTTTCCGTCTCATTGTTCCGACGATAGTATCCGCGGTAGTACGTCACGGATCTAAGTACATTCCATTCCGTGGCGAATAAGTCACTAGTCGGACGCGCGTTGCCAGCGCCTCCTCAGTAAAAGTTCCGTCGCGGCTGCGAGTGGTTCGGCGGATCGGCCTGGCTCGGCGGTACTCGGCACCGACCGAGTTAGTAGTTGATGCGCGCGATTAGGTGCGAGTGCGCTTGTCGGCTGGTGTGCCGTGCAGAGGACATATGTGTGCGTCTGGTGAGTGGGCGTGTATGTGTGCGTATCGGCAGTGCGTCGTTCCGCGACTTACGTGCATGCGCGCATGTACGTATGCGTGGTGACCCGCGCTCTTCGCCGAGAAAGAGAGCGAGTTGCTGTTGCTGCTGCTGCTATGCATCCTCGCAACAGTTAAGTGGCTCGCCGCGAGCATGTCGCGCAAATAATCGCGCCGACTTGGCGAGTGTCTCTCCGTGCGCGAATTTCAAGTGACAGCGGCGGTCGCCGGATACGCCGCTCGATTCGCGTTTCTCTCTCGCTTTTCCATTCCCCGTTGTTATTTCCCGTCTCTCTCTTCCTCTCTCTCTCTCTCTCTCTCTCTCTCTCTCTCTCTCTCTCTCTCGTCTCTACGCACACGTTACATACTTCAAGCTTCTCGTGCCTCTCCCCTGCTCCCTGTCACTCGCCGCGGCGGGACGACGTTCGTACTGTACGCCGAAAGGCAGAAAGGCGGAAAAAGTGATCAGACTGTCTCGCGGAATTCTGCGATAAGAGACGAGTGAAGTGAACGGTGCACGCGGGAGGTGAAGGTGTGCGCGACAGCAACGACGACGACGACGACGACGACGAAAACGAGGAATAAGACCGGGCGAGGGGGACCCGCGGCAACGGCGAGGAGGGATCCGCCAAAGGGACAGCATCGGCTGCAGCTGGGCCTTCAGGGGAGGGGGGGTGGGCTGGGTGGCGGGAGACGGAGCAATTGACGGAAAGCTAGAAACGAAGGAAAGATGCCGGGCCTGATCGCCGTCAGCGAGTTCGTCGAGGAGACGAGGGAAGACTACAATTCTCCCACCACGTCCACCTTCGTCTCGCGGATGCCACAGTGCAGGCAGACGATCACGTCTCTCGAGGAGGTGAGTGAGGATCGTCGTCATCGATGTAGCCTATATTAGCCTTGTCTCGCGTTGCCTCAATCGATCAAATTTCACTCCAACTGGAATCTCCATTTTTTGCATTCCCGTGAGCGAGCCGGGCGAGCTATCGAGAATCAAATCGCGATCGGCAATTAATCGATAACCATTTCAAGAGTGACGAAAAGGCACATCGATAAGAGAATTGCAATAGCGCCAGGGAATCGCTAGTGAGAATCAAGTACGATGCAACCGCTGCGTGGGAGTGGTTGAAACTCGTGATTGGAATCGATATTTTCGTTCGCGTTTCCATCGGACTTTTCCTCGCGAGATCTTGCTGTCTCGCGTCATCGGGCTTCCTCATTCCGCGCTCTTCCGCGGGATCGTACCGTTCTGCCGTTCCGCCGTCGGCATTAACCATGCCGCGTTTCTATAGCTGCGCGCGTATCGCGCGATGTGTGGGCGTGTGTATCGCATCGTGCGATGTAGCGTCTGGCGACATCCTTGGGCGATCCTATCCGCGGGCGTCGCGCTCGATATGCGATACGCGCAAACTTTTCGTTAGCGTTTGACGGTTCGCCGGTGATTTGCGATGGGTTATACGCGTTTCCATGGACTTTTAAGTTTCAATAAACCGAGTACCGCATCTCTCAATGCGGTATTTCGTTTCAATGATGTAACGAACTCTATCGTGTCTATCAATAATAAACCCTTCGTTCTTAACCTGCGATACCGCGATATCCACGAATAATTGAGGGTTATGAATCAAGAATCAAGGTAAATAGTAACCGCCAATTGCGAGTCGGCAAAGCGGTGCGGATACTTTGTGCATGAATTTATTTGACAGCGCGCCATTAATCGACTTTCCGAAAATTGCATTTGGACGTGAAGCGCGCGCGTACGTTTTACGTATTTAAATCTTCTTTCGCCCATTCACTCTCCGTCTTTCTCCGTCCCTTCTCTTAGTGGCGACGAAAATAGATCGCGACGAGTTCCGAAATAGTAGCGACGCTCGAATTTCGTACAGACCGGTGTCGTAAGTCCCAAGCGCTAAAGTGGGAAAGTAGGTGACTCGAAGACAGTCAGGGTCAAGAGTATCGAGTGAAGTTGCTCGTGGATTAATTGCATTACCATTATCGAAAACAAAAGTAACTAGAAACGCGTCTCGTTCTAAAACGAGCGATCGCTATATCGCGTTTCGTGATCGCTGGCCGCATATTAATGAGCGGCGATAAACTTTATTGAAACCTCCCGTCATTAATCGATATCTATCGCAAGTATCGACACGGCGATACGCATTTCCTCCCAGAGAGCAGGACATAATTATCATCATCAGCATTCGATTCTCGTTTTCAGAAAGACAGATAAGTGCGAATGAATAGTAGAACGTTTCATCTAAATTATTAACAGTATGCCGCAATTATGACCGAATAAAAGATCTTCCTTTCTCTTCGTGACTTTCACTCGGACCGTTGCATCTCATCGCGACGTCCGGCATTTCCTGTCCGTGTGAATCCCAGAGTGAAATGCACGTCACGCTTAGAAGCCACATCCGAGTAATGGTTGGCAATAGTCGAGAGATCAAAGATGTATCGTTAATAGAGTGTAAACGAGTTTCTTTAGTTTCCTTTCTCTTTTTCTCTCGGGGCTTCCTACGGGAAGCGGCATACTATAACTGCGTAATAAAATGTGCGAATAGTCGAACGAAAAAGTTTATTCAAAGTGAGTTCTTTTCTCTCATGATCCTCCCCTTAAAATTCCCTAGATTCTCGTCATAAAAAAATCAATGTCAATTCTCGATTGCTCGATATGTAACATTCAGTAAACATTGCACGAATGCGATAATGCGATTCTTTTATTCTTTCTTCGTTTATAGCGGATACATAGCGTGACGTAGCCTCATCGGGATGCAATCTCATGCAAATCGAGCCGCGCCCGTCGCGGTGAAAGCGATCGTCTTCTTAATTACCGACGTGTCTGCCGGTATGTTGTTTTATAATCGCGCTCTTACGCCATCGCGTAATAGCGCCGCGGTGATCCTTTTCTTTTTCTCCTCTTTACGAGCCTTTACGAAATAGCTGGGCGTAGTTGCAGCGGAATTGCAGCGCACGGCATCGTTTAGAAACGGCAGTCGATTTCGCGCGCGCGCGCAAATCGCGGCGCGTAAACATCGAACAAACGGACGGCTCAAGGCCGGCGCTTCTCGCTGCGAGAGCATTCTCAGAGCATCTGCAGTTTTCGCTCACATGAAAACGCATCCAGCGACATTCTAATGGGTTCTGATACGCATCTGATACCACGATGCGTTTTCAATGACAGATTCGTCGACTAATGTGCAGTCCACAGGTTCTCCTGTGCCTCGGGGATACCTGAGATGTTTATTTGTAATTCGCGCCCATCCGCACGCGGATAATTGAATTTGCTCTCGCTTGCTGATTTTATCTTGAATGATTCGATTCGCTACGCTTTCTCGAGGTCGCGTTTATAACGTATTTACTCGGCGATGTAATGAGCACTCTCGCTCGTTTCCACATTGCGGCTTGAAATTCGACACGGATAACAATATCGGAGAGCCGATGCGCGGTTCTAAAGTCGGAGAAACACTTGCGATGCATCGACCTCGCGTCGAATCGAGTGGTTATCATCAATCTTGACCTCACTAGGGGAGATTTTGCGTTTAATGTTTATGCACGTTATTTCAACATGAAAAGTATCTTTCGGGATGCTCTTCGCTGTCCTTCCTGTACGATCATTTCGATGGCCTACGATGACCGCGTTGTTATCGAGCCTAATAAATTTCAAGGGAGCTGTGTCATCGCGAGTATCATTACAAGATAACCGGCCTGCAGTTATCTGAACGGAAAGCGGCACACACGTGGTCTCACATGCAAAACAGTTTGTCAGCTGTGAACGCTCTTATGCCTTGGATGATGAACGCGAGTAACGTAGGCGATGAGCCAGGAATATCTCGATTCAAGGACAAAGCCTAAAATCGAACAGCGTGTACGCGCGAGGCATTCGAAAGGCTCATCGATATTCGCGCTTTGTTTTACGATATAATTTATTACACGCTTAATGTCCCCCGAAACGCATAACGATGAGCCGATGGAGCCAGCTGAACCCATATCGAAGATGAAACGAACATTGGCGCGATGAAAGCTCGTAATGAAATTGAATTGGATCGAATCGAATCGAATTAATTCCCGCCGGAACTCGGAATTAATTTACTTTGCGCGTCGACATAAAGCTTAACTTTTCTTTTTCTTTTTTTTTTTTTCATTCGCATCATCGCGCGACAGTGAAGTTTCATCGAGGAGAAAACGCCGCTGACGGGTTTCTCGTTACAGCGAGACGCGAGTCTCTTTAGCAATGTGTGTTTTATCGTCAACTTCCAAATTATCGCAGATTCCGGGCGACCCACTTTTGCGTTTATTTTTAACGGCAAGCCGTCATGGCGACACATGCTTCAAAGATATTCAACTTACTTTCGTTTGGACGAAACATCGTATGCGGTGTCGCCTGAACGAAATGAACGTTTCATTCGTCTTTCTTCATAAAATGAAGAACAATGAAAATGCAAGGAAATGCAAGTTTCCAGCAAGTTTTTACCTCTCTGCGCGAGAATTACGCGAGATACCGACGAGGAAAACTTGGAAGGGAAAAGGATGGAAATACGAAGCAGGCCGAAAGGAAGAACGATTCAGCGATGCATCTTACTGGCTGCAATCTATTTCTGGCTTCATTCTCTGCGTTCTCCCTTCTCTCTTCCGATATAGCGCATACGATGAAATCCAGTCTTCAGCTGGATGCTCAGCTGCTGCTTTCCTGCCGTAATTTTTTAAACTCGCGACTTCGCACTTCCGGAAGAGCTGATGCGGATGAAAATCGGGCAGAGAAAGAGGGATAAATTGCTCTTTGCATAATATAAAAGCGCACATTTCCATAACCGTGTATGTTTATTGTTTATTCATATTGTTTATTCATTACTACGAATACCGGAGGCTTCGAGATCAGTCGAAACAAGTTTATCGTTTTTCCAGATCAGATCGAGGGAACCGATAAATCTTTATGGCACGTGTGAAGGATTTATGAGACTGGAAAAGGTACAATGTTATTAAAACAACAACGTATGAGACGCGCCAAACGAGGGAAATGGCGCGAATTCGAGAGAATAATCCAAGGATAACGCTCCGGTCGGCGCGACTGTTATTATATAAGTTTACAGAAAATCAATGTCATCTCAATGTCCTCGTAGCATCGCCGCCGGAAGTGCGGGATCGTTTCGTCACGCCGGACACGTCGTCCCTCTTCCGGCGTTTGCGGAAGTCGCGCGCACGATCTTCGCATATTACCTGGGGAGTTTGTCGCTAAAAGACGCAGGAGATTTAATTTCACAATGGTCGATCGCGGAAACGCGGATTCGCGTTGTTCGACCAAGTCGACGAAGCTTTCTACATCGCGCAACGATTAATCGCGATTCAGAACTCGGTCGAAGGAAGAGTGAGAGAACGGTCGTTTGACTGTTGACCGTATGCCGTTAATTTTCCGCGGTACGTTGAGAAAAACAGTCTTCTTTTTCCCCTAGAAGCGAGCTGTGGTCACTAGCAGCGTGATTAATGCGCACTGGTGCGTCGTCTTGAGATTTATCGTTAGGCCGCGCCTGATTGGTCTCCCCTAAATCTAAAAGATTTGAAAACATGACCGGATGAGAGCCATGAGAGGTCATTCGAACGTCGCGAATTTGCGGAACAGACGAATAAACTCGAGCAACGAACTCGAACTCGAACTCGATACCGAGATCGACCTTGCAAAACGGGCCGCACGTTTGCGAGTTTGACTGACGTTTATGTTATCTAAATTATATGTTCATCCATCTCGTAAAGCGTGTACGCTTTGCATCACAGATGCGGCTAGCGTGCCGATCGATGATTCGGTGAATGGACCATCCGGTCGAATACAGCGACGAAGAAGGCATAATTCATGCGCGCTCGATTGACATTTGTCACGCGATTGAATGTTAAATTAGGCGCCAATTGGATGCTTCTGCTGTGTGCGAGCCTCGAAGTCGCTCCGATCTGCATAGATCCTCAATAAATAGTAGCTTTACGTTTCGCTGATGAAACCGAATGAATTATTCGTAACGGTGGCATTATTAACGCGCGGCACTTTGCCAGCAATAAGGACACGTTTTGATCGCGCCTCGTCGAGCGTTAATTTCTCTAACCTGTGAATGAAAAATGTTGATTACGTTCGCGAACGCGAATATGATTTAACGGGGATTCCTACGTGCGCGCGTGCGCGTGCGCGCGCAAACACGAGCTTCGACTCTTATTTGAAATCCCGCTGTACAAATAGCCGGCTTGATTTAACTTCGGGATAGGACGACGAGCGTTTATCTCGCGGCAGGGGAAACGAATGCAGCGAATATATTCGCACATACGGCGGACGCTTATCGCTAACGCTGCGGTTTTAATTTTAATCTTGCGTTTTCTCCTTTGTCACAATTAGGGCGAAACTTGCACCGTCGACGAGTCCGCGCACTTCACGTGCGTTCTTCTTTCCTTTTTTTCTTGCCTGCCGCCTCCCCCCTCTCCTTTTCCTTAGCCTCAGTGAATTTCGAGTAGTAGCGGAGTAGTTGTCAGCGCGGCTCTTAGCATCGTTACTCGGCCCAATTAGTATTCCGACGTTAATCAGCTCGGCGAATTATCATGGCGGTGCAAAAATACCCTGAATAATTCGACTTCCGCCGCCGTGCCTCCTCATTGCTCGTCGTTATCGCGTTCCTTGTACACGATGATGATAATACGCGACTTTTTCGTTACTCGTGACTCGGCGAGACTCACAAATAAGCGCGAGAGAGAGGGAGAGAGAGAAGCAAAGCACGTCGAGAAACTCGCAGATCCTCGAGAATCCAAAAGATAAATTGCGATCGCGTGTCAGTTTCGCATCCCAGTTTTGGTTCCGTTGTCGCAGGCGGCATCCTCCAGCCCTTTTTTTTCCCCCTTGCCGAAGGGACCGCGACGGATTGACCCTTCAACCAGGCGGAAACGTGAACGCGCGCCTTGTCATCGGCGCCATTTCTCTTTTATCTTTCCCGCGCGGAGCAAAGCGCGTGAATTCCCCTTTGAACGGCCAATAAGCCGTGAAAATTTGTAGCGTGTCCGTCAACGGGCATCTTCAGGAATAAATCCGTGTGCGTGTGTCGTCCACGAGGCGATGCACGCTTACGGTAACAGGAGCAAGCACCTCCAAGAGATGATCGTCTCCCGGAGAGTTTCCTGGACGACGTTAAAGCTTCCTTCGTTACGTAACGCGACGCTAGAATTTGAATACGCTCCCGCGCTTGGCGCGTGGAAAGAGCGAGGAATCGATACGCGAAATTCGAAGCGCGCTTCGTTTTTCCCGCTTGCGAAGGAGCAGAATCGCCTTCCTCGGCTCGCTCGCTCGTGGAATTCGCGGACGCGACGTTCCCGTACGAGCTACTGCACTGGTACGGCCAGGCCGCATTCCGATCGGCTAACGCGAGAAAATCGCGCCGCGGGAATCGTTTCCATCGTTTCGTTCAGTCGTGTGCAGCTTCATTCGCCCGCCGGCGACTAGTCTCGTTCAGCTTCATTCTCCCGTCGCCCCCCTCCCCCCCTCCCCCTCCCTTTTTCGCAACGCCGCGAGCTTGCCAGATATCGATGGCGCCGTTGCCGACCCCTAACGGCCCCCCGCGATCGCGTAATCTGTGACTTTCGACACTTTGCACTTTCCCGGGAAAGAGTTATCGCGCCATTGTGTTCGGAGCACGCGACGCGATGGGAAAAGTCATCCTTCGCGCCTTCGAGATCTATCGCGCGATCTATCGCGAGCATCTACGAGATATCGTCGATGCGCGAGCATCGCGCAAGCGCGGGAATGATTGTACAAATTAATCTCTTGCTAATCGCTCGCAAGCTCGAGATTCTCCTTTGGAGAAACGAGAATCGCGCGACTCGCACTCTTCAACGGACGAATATTCTTCACGCGCTTGTGCGCATGCGCGTAGCGAGCCTACCCGGTCGTTAGCTTCGCGTTCGATCTAGGGATACTCGACGCGATGATTCGCCTGAAGTATGCCAAGTATCCCGTCGAGGGAAGAGATCTCTCGATTGGTAACTCGGTTGCTGATTTTGCTCGCTCGTGCTGCCGCTTCGTCGAGGATTCTCCGGCGTAACAAGCGGAGCAGCAAAATACCGAAATAACCAGACGAGGAAGCTACTAGGAACGCAAACGCCGGGCTACGTGTCATATCGGGGGTTACCTCGGGGGACCCATTTTTACGGACCATGCAAAGCCGAAACACCCGGTACATCCGCCATATGCCGCTGGTCTCTCTCTCTCTCTCTCTCTCTCTCTCTCTCTCTCTCTCTCTCTCTCTCTCTCTCTCTCTCTCTGTGTCTCTCCCCCCTCCCCCTCTCTCTCGAGGGAGCAACGGCAGTGCTTGTGGCGCGCATTAATTAGCGCGAGGGGCAATTATAGCCCCGGACGTGGGGTTTAGGCGGCCACGTGTTTGCCATCGCGGCTAATTAGTGTCTGTGACGAGACACGTGCCCGTCTCGGATTCGCCAATGAAAGCGCGATTCGCGAACGAGGCATTTCCCGGCCGCGACGGATTCGACGCACTCGACGACCGCGTTAATTTCTGTGCGTTCACGGCTACGCGCCGTGTAACGTTTCATCATCGAAATGCGCTCTTATCGGGAAGCTGGATCGCCCATTCCTCGAGATAATGAGATAATGCTGCGACGATCGATAAGGCGAAATTCCAACGTTCCGGCGATAAATAAATCATCCTCGGAAACGCCTCCCCGATTCATCGGCCCGGCTTATCGTCCGCGCGTATTTTCATGGTGGGCGTTGCTCGCCTTGCTCTTTCCCCGAATAATCCCTGCATGCCGGATTCCGGCTGCTTCGATGGACGTCTCGTCGCGTCGTTCCCAAGAGCCACTCGATCTCATAGATGGGATTTCTTTCCCGGAAAGAATCTCGTTAAATTTAGGCGTCCTCGGCGGTGCAACGCGATGTAAAGCCCCGATGTATCCCAACGGCGTGCGCCAAGACGATTACCCTCTCGGTTCCCTCGAAGCTACCCGCAGGCAGGCAGGCAGGCAGGCAGGCAGGTAGGCAGCGGGGGGAGAGCAGTCGGAG
Organism: Eciton burchellii; assembly: GCA_020341155.1. NCBI lineage: Eukaryota > Metazoa > Arthropoda > Insecta > Hymenoptera > Formicidae > Eciton > Eciton burchellii. The sequence goes on along the minus strand of JAHMML010000027.1, from coordinate 249,812 downwards.
AGAGCGATTCCTGGTGCGGCGAAGGCGGAGGATCGCAATCTCGGCTTCGAGAATCCTTTTGCTCCGCGCGCGACCTTCTCCGAGCAGCTTCAAGGACGGCGAAACGCATCGCCGCTCGGCCCGGACGCCCGAGGGGGACAGTCCGGCAAGGTCAACCGGCGACCGGGTATTCTATTTCTTCCACTTTGGATTTTTTCAATCCACGCACGGACGAGAATAATTGGATGCTGCGCCGCGCGTGCACGCGCGCTCGCTTCTCAAGGTCGAGCTTTTCAGCTTCAGGAAGGACGTCGCCGAGGACTCAAAGTCGGCAGATAAGCGCGTTATCGTATCCCGTTTAAGTTCGCTTTAGATAAGTCAGCTCGTCGCGTGGCAGCACGCGAGTGAAGCGAGTGAAACGAGTAAAAGCCGGACCCTGAAGCTGAAGTTACTCGCGTTACTTTTGCATCGTCCTCAGGGCGCGATCACGCGGGACGTTGCGCGTCGCGGAAAGATCCGCGGATAAAAGCGCGATAACCGATAATCGCTCACATTGAATTTCTGCATTGAATTTATTATGCAGCTCGTCGAGACGCTTCGGGCGGGTTTCCATCGCCGCGGTGAGCGCGATTTAGAGCACGTCTCGTTTCCCGGTGAAACCTGATGCCGAAAGTCGTGTCACTCGTGCCGTTTCTGTTCCAGACGCTGGACTTCGACAGGGACGGCCTGACGAAGCTGAAGAAAGCCATCAAGGCCATCCACAATTCCGGAAACGGTGAGTCCCGCTCCTTCGATAGCCGCTCCTTCAGCGTGCGCAGTGCGTCATGGCACTCTTCGCCTTTGACGGCCGTCAGCTTGGATCTTTATTGCTCGAGCACTCAAAGTCGGGCAAGTCGTCATGTCTCTCGCGTCGGGTCAACATCCTTCATGGTTCATACGCTCGTGCCGAGAAACCCCGAGTGCCCGGTGCACCGACTTTTGCGGCGGCTTCTCGTCGGCTTCCCTCCGCTCCCCCATCGGCCGGACGGATCGATTTCGCTGGCGCCCCTTTTGTTTCCTCGCTCGTGCCGCGGGAGAGGCTCTTATTCCTCGCGTTGCGGAGCCTGCGATTGGCATCTTCACGACCGCGCTCGCTCATATTCACGGCTCTATCCCTCTATGAACGACCAGCCGATCGATAACGCGTCGCCGTCAACGTACACGTATCCACAGCTCGCGCAAAGCGCGCCATTAGTTATCGCGGCGAATATCATTTATCCCGCTCTTTGAGTGATCGCTCTTTGTTTTCGTTTTTGCAATCGCGAAGCGCTTTTTGATCAAGCCGCCGCTTGCGGCGTTCAAGATCCTGCCCCCCTCCCCCTCCTCTCGCTCTCTCTCTCTCTCTCTCTCTCTCTCTCTCTCTCTCTCTCTCTCTCTCTCTCTCTCTCCCTCCCCCCCTCTCCCTTTCTTGTTCGATTATTGGAGCACGGAGGCGCCGGGGCGCTCTGCAAGTGCCTCGCAAGTAGACGTGACGTAATGCTCTTGTTTTATATTAAAGCTAATATAAGCTATAAAGCTAATTATTAATTATGATATTTTTATTTATTTGGAATTAAGAGGGTTATCGTTGTTGTTACTGTTAGTTAGATATAAGTATTTTTTAATTATCTTAATTATAATACAGTTGATTATTACGAGTTGTTTCTATGTTAATTTATATAGTTTTAGGAGGGGGATTTGGAATTTGGGGTAATTCTTATTTATTATTTAGTTTTTAGGATCTGTGAGAGGGTAATAGGATTGATTATTTTAGTGTTGGTTATTCGGTATTACGGGGATGATTGTTACAACTTATTTACATTAAATAAATTTTAGTTGAGTTAATATGATAAAAAATTTTTTTTTATTTAGTTTTAGGTTTTTTATATATAATATATAATTTTATATTGACATTTTATGTGATAGTTTGTATTGTTTAGTTAGTTATTTAATAATATTTATATATTATATTACGATAATTGATGGAGGTTATGTAATTATGCAACGTCTGCGTCGAGGTTGTCACGTGTCTCCTCTGCGCCAGAGCCTCGATATCGTTTATCGCGCGCGCGTTAAATGCATTCGCGCATGTTTGCAGACTTTGTGGAATTTCGCAGAAAGCGGGAGCGTCGCCGTAATTCGGATAACCTTGCGTCATGTTGCAGGAACAGCGCGTGCAATGTCCCGATATTATATTTATCGTTTACTTATCGTTTATCGAGTACGTTACGCGCGGCTAAAAGTCGAAAGCGCGGCAACACCGGTTGCAGGTATCCACTATTTCCGGTGTACGTGTGTAAGTGTGCGTGGGTGGGTGTGCGTCGATCCTCTCGCCTTTTAAGCTCGCGTCTTTCAAGCCGCGGGACCAATGAGAGATCAAAGCAGCGTTCTCTTTCCTTACCGGGGCGACATTACTGTTTCGTTACGACGAAGCCTTCCCCTCTACACGCTTGACTTGCATTTGCAAGTAATTTCGGACATGAGGTTCCCTGGATTGTGAATCGGCGAGCGTTCGCGCGAGACCAGATGTTTCCCCGCTAGGAGGCAAGGTCGAGTCAAGGATGCGTCCTGAATCGCTGAATTACGAATCTCTCGTGACGCAACGGAGGCAACGCGGGCACAGGTAGTCGCGCGCGCGCGCGCGAGAGAGAGAGATGGCTTCCTCCTTCCTGCGAAGCGTCTCGCTGAAGACCTTACAAACGTAGGAGGGTCGCGGCGAGGTTGCCGGCAGGCCCGTCATTACATCGCGTAATGGGAAGTTGCCTCGTGGGAGCCCGACATTACGAGATTGCTTCTTTCAGCTTTTATTTCTGCCTCCACGTGAGAGATCGCTTCTTCGTGCTTCATGACGCACGACGTTTGACGCGTCGCTCGATCTCGAGCCTTCTTCGATCTTCTCCGTCTCGTATCGTTTCGCCGCTTTCGCTGGAAAGTAACTCGCGCAGCGCGCTGCGAGCCAAAGGAAAACGCCGAGTGATCTCGAACTCGCCTCCTGTCGTCTCTCCAAGATTCGCGCGCACGCGATTGGCGCGCGTTCCGTTCCTTTCCTCCTCCCCGACAATTTTTCAATCCCCGGCAGGGCGGCTGAATCGATCCTCGGAAATCGCGATTCCGTATCGCGAACCGCTCAACGTTGTCCGTTTCCACAATGGACCACTTTTCTCTCGCTACCGCTCTGGCGTGTCCGCGCGGCCGCCGCTCTTCTCCTATTCACTTGTTACTCGGCTGTCTCCCCCCTCTCCTCTCTCTCTCTCTCTCTCTCTCTCTCTCTCTTTCTCTCTCGGCTACTACCTGGCGATGCAGACAGGATGTATCGCTCCGAGTGGCCCGCGAATCGCGTGGCGTGACGCCGCGCGTTGTCCCCAGAAGACAATGGGACCGGGGGAGCATTCACGCGTTCCGATACTCTGGTAACTTTCCAGCAGAAGTGCGGACGGCGAGGTACGTGGAAAACCCGCGTGCTTCGGATAATCGGAATTCTAAAAGGAATTATCGTTCCTCGGGTCGGAACGACGCGGTGCATTCTTAACAATTCCAAGCACGTGTCGCGTCTGTGTACTTTCCCGTTCTCCGTCCTTCTCGCTCTCGCGAGGGCAAGCATGACCCCGAACATCTCCCCGTGGCGGTTTACACCGCGCGCTTCGGATGATTCATCGGCAACGTTTCGTCCGCAGTTTCCGGGAAAGGACGTTAACGCGAGACGATGAATTTCTTGGGTCGGGCGCGAGATTCCGCTAACAACTGCGAATGCATCGTCAGATAAATTCGATAAATCGATCGTTATTCGGGCTCGCGCGAGATAACTCGATACGAGAGAACGCTGCGATCGGCAGTCCGACCTATCGCGACTGCACGCTGCGGCGCGATGCGTACGGGTCTTTATGCTCGAATCGGAGTTTCTCTCATCATGTTTCATGCACTGGTGACTCGACCGCGTATTTACCGGTCCCCCGCGTCCCGCCGTGCCTCAGGCGGATTTCCAAGCAGACGCTCGCCCCGATACGGCGCTTCCGTTTTGTCGCGTTTCCGCAGGGAAGATCCCTTTTCACCCCCGCATAATCGAGAGCTTCGTCGATTCGGGGCGGACGAGTTTTCGTCTCTCCCCCCCCCTCTCTCTCTCTCGTTTTACGTGTTCGCTCGGACGGATCGCGATTATGTTCCTCATTGTCTCTCTCTCGCGGCCACGAGCGAGTCGAACGGCGCTTTTGACAGTGCCGGGACAATATGCCTTTCATTCCCTTCCCTTCGGGTTCCCTTCGGGTGTACTTCCTGTCGAAAAGTTCCCTTCGACCGATGAACTTTCTCTTCGGGAGGAAGGACGCGCCACCATCAATCGAGCGATGAATACCTTTCGACGAGCCAATCGGATCGTAGTTTCGCTCAAGAGAGAGAAAAACAAAAAGATAGAGAGAGAGAGAGAGAGAGAGAGAGAGAGAGAGAGAGAGAGAGAGAGAGCGATAATCGAATATCGAACGGAAGGATTTTCGGGCGGGCTCGTGACGGAAGCGTCCAGATTTATCCGGAAGGAGGACGAAGATGAGTTTGGAAACGCGGATAACGAACACGAGAGCTATTCATCGCCAATGAAAGCCAATGAAAGCTCGCGGAAATTTGATAGGGGGGGGGCAAGCGGAGAGGGAAAAGGGGGAATTATCGGGATATTAGAAAATGGGAGTGCTTTCTCTCGCGCCCGCCGAGATCGGGGGATTCGGGGAGCGGAAGAATCGAGAGTAGAAGGGGGGATAGAAACGAGAGGAAAAGAGATTAGCCCTCGACGGAGCGCTAAACGGGAGAGAAAGAGAGAGAAGGCGCATTCAGCGTGTAGAGCAGCCTTGCAAGGCTACCACCTCGTAAGTTGAAATGCGAGGAATGCGCGCACGGTATGTAATGTCTTACGGTAGGAAAGGATAAAATTACAGGTGGTTTTGCGCTCCCCCCCCCCTCCACCTCCCATCCCCCTTCTCTATCTCTGTCTCGCGCGCGCGTGGTCGGTGCATTCGCGGATAGACGGCGCAAAAAACGGTCGGTCGGGAATTAACTGCGATTGCGAGCGTTTAATGGCGAGGCAGTTTGCTAATGACGGCCGTTTGTTCGAACGTTGTCGTCGTTAATATCCGAAGCAAACTTGCGGGCCGCGCGATTATAAATGACACGACACAAGAGCTACATAGGAGAGAGAGAGAGAGAGATCCGTTCGTCTCGTTTCGCGTTTACGATCCTTACGTGGAACTGGTGGGAATTTCTGTGCCGAAATTGCACGGGCATGCGCACTGCCTGCTCTAGTTTGACATAGTTGGCATCTAGTTTCAAAACGCATGCCTCAGCAACGAGAATCCCCCAGAGAGCTATAGACTGTATCGTAGCTGATAGTCTGTATCGTACATCGCTCTTGGTCTTAATGGAAACCGTGTTTGTTCCTTTTGCAGCTCATGTGGATAACGAGGTGTACCTGGGAAGGGCGTTGGAGAGACTGGGTGACGCCGCCCTGAAGGAACAGGAGCCGGATATTGGCGCGGCGTTTCTCAAATTCGCGGTTGTCACGAAGGAACTGAGCGCCCTCATGAAGACCCTGGTACGTGCAGGCCACGATGAAGTTTGCGACATGAAGGTCTTTGGCGGAATATCTCGTTCCATTTTCATGGAACGGCTTTCGGAATCTCTCGACGATAATCGCTTTGGAACGCCCGTCTCGTTACGACCATCGGTCTATCTCGAGGCATGATCGCACGCACGCGCGCAATTTAAAGCATCTCGCGTTAATAAGAAGATGATTGAGAGATAATTGCGATAGGGAGACTGCTCTGTAATTAAAATGTTATAATTGAAACGTGAGATGGCTGCCGGAAGCTGCCTTGAATTCCCAAGCTCATCGGCCGATTCTTGAAGAGCCTTTAAGTCGCGAGTGCTCTCCGGGCGAATCTAGAAACGATGGCAAACGTGCCCTCGATGCGCCCTGCACGCGTTATTGGAAAATCTCTTCACGGTCCATCGTAAGCGGATGGCAACGACCTAACCTGGCGTTTCTCTCGCGCATTGCTTCAGCTGCAAAAATAGAATTTCTAAGACCAGAGATCGATATCACATCGCCGTCGCTGCGTCCAGGCAGGATCACGTGACCGCGATATATCGATCGAGATCGTGCGAGATGCGACTCTCGCGATCGATCGCGCTCGATCGGAGAGCAACGACAGTCGTGGCGGTGGCATTTCAGTCTCGGCGCGGACAGCGTCATGCATGTTGGTCAGGAGGGAGCGGATCTTCGCTGCCGAGCGAATTTTTCATCGAGATCATCCGCGATCGAATAGATTACATGTAGATTATGTAAGTTATGACGCACACAGCGAGGTGACGACGAACGCGAGCAAAGGCAGGATTCTTGGTTGTCTACACGCCTACGCGGATTGAGAAAACACATGATTCTCTTTTTATTCGCAGGCGTTGCTCCGTCACTCCGCGATGAATGCAAAGAATCCGTGTATTTTCACTTTCTCGAAGCGTCTAACTGCGTTCGGCTGCCTTGTTATGTACCGACGATTGCGCTCACCGAGAAGAAGAACTCTCCTCTCGCTCATTCTCGTTCGTAATTCCCTGCGACTCTCTCTCTCTCTCTCTCTCTCTCTCTCTCTCTCTCTCTCCCTCGTCTTCCTTCTCATGTCTCATTCTTCAAGCTCTATCCGGCATTACTCGTCTCTCGGCTGGACCTTGAGAAAGAGAAACTCGATTCGGTGTTATTATGACCGGCGTTAACGGCAGAATCGCGCAGAGAGATCCAGATTTGAGAAATGCGGATCCTCGCGCAAAAAAAATGAGGACGAGCCAGTGCAGCCGCGTTTAGGAACAACGAAACGTAGAGCTACGTTCGGAGAGCGAGTCGCGAATAGAGCGTCCTTCTCAACGCAACGCCGACAAATTGACTGAGAATTAAGAGAAGCAGAAACGCGTAATCTTCCGGGCGTGGACTGCGGAGAGCCGCAGGAGGATGAACGTTTAAACTGGTTTCTGCCCGCGTTCCGAGCCTTTTCTAAGCTCGCGTCAGGGCTCGCACGGGCACAAAATCGGGACGCCTCACGGTGGCGGGATAATTACGTTTACCGAGGCGTGCAGGGGCATTTTACAAGCTGGCGAGCAGCGCGGCGGTCTCTTCTAGATCTTCTATCGCGAGCAGCGAATTTATATTTATCAGGACTGCGAGCTACTCTCGGCATTTCAGCGCGATTTTTATCCCCTTTCTCTTCTTCCCTCGCCGCCTGCATCGAGTTTCGGGCCCGATGACGTCAGCCTGCCATTGCCGCTCAAGATGCATTCGATATTGGCTTTGGTTCAGCTTGGCTCATCCAGCGAGAGGCGGATGACCCTGATGGTCGACGATGGTCGCGAGACTGAACGCATAACGGCAGGGATTCATGAATAGAGAGCAAACGAGCGTCGATGAGATCGATGGAGAGACCTCTCGCCGATGACTGGTGCCTCTCTCGCGGAAAGAAACGTCGTTTCTTCTGCGCGCAATCGGCTGCACGCGTCACCCTCGTGTAGGATCCATTGTGCGGCGCGCTTTCCAGCCGAGCTTTCACGAGAGAGCTGAGACTCGGCGAAGCAGCGGCCGGGGGATCGTCCACGAAAGAGAGAGACGGAGATAGCAGGCTCCAGAGAGGAAGCTGCGTTCCATTCGGGGCGAATGGGCTGAGCAAAGTGCTGACGCGAATCGACGGTGATTCACCGGCCGAGCGGAGAGAGCCAGCCCGGTGGTCGATTTCTGCTCCCGAATGCTCGCGTCCTTTCTCATCCCGCCATTTTCTATTTGAATCCTGTCAGACCGGTTATCCCCGGCCCCCCTCCCCCCGATAAATAGATAAAGCATCGCGCGATTATTCGATCGCGGTCCTTCGCGGCACAAGATAAGGGGAACCGATACCGGATCGCGTGCACGTCCAGGAACGCATATCGCTACTCACGAGGATACTCGTGCTATTGTTCAGGCACCTTCCGTGCCGCACACAGAAATGCCTTCCGATTTCGAAGAATGGTGTCTTACTTCCCTTACCGTTGGGCTATGGGAGGCAGCGAGCTTTCCGTCATTCAGCTTCTCTCCCCGAGAAGGGAAGCGATGAATATTCATTGGGCGATCGACCCTGTCGTTTCAGATGCAAAACATCAACAACATCGTGATGTTCCCGTTGGACTCGGTGCTAAAGGGCGATCTGAGAGGCGTGAAGGGGGACCTGAAGAGGCCTTTCGAGAAGGCCTGGAAGGACTATGAGACCAAGTACGCGAAAATCGAGAAGGAGAAGAAGCAACACGCGAAGGAGGCCGGCCTGATCCGCACAGAGGTCACTCCTGCCGAGATCGCCGACGAGATGGAGAAGGAGAGACGGCTGTTCCAGTTGCAGATGTGCGAGGTGGGTGATGATGCCCGATCGGACATTGCATATACGAACGATGCTGGCGTTGTTGCGCGTGCATTAACAATGCGTGTGCATCGATGATATCGTCGTGTGTCATGTGCGAAAAGTACATCTCGCGATCTAAAAATTTCCTTCGCGTTCCCGGTACGCGATACCTGCGCTGCGTTGCGAGACGGAGCGGAGCTCGATCGGGATATGTATCTTTAAGCTCCTCAAGATCGAAGAAGCGACGATGGTTCTCGAGAACACCCTGCGTATTTGCGGATCGCGATAGATTTGCGAGCGCAAAAGCGCATTTGCGAGCGAGAACGAACGAGCGAGAGTAAGAGACGTGGAAGACGAACCAGCAGTCAGTCATTGATGAGAACTGTCTGTGTTTGCTTGCAGTATCTGATCAAAGTGAACGAGATCAAAACGAAGAAGGGTATCGAGCTGTTGCAACATCTAGTCGAATATTATCACGCACAGACAAAGTGAGTCGATGGAATTGCTTCTAATCCGTCTAATAAGGTTTACGGGAGAAGATCGCGTCTCTCAGAGACATCATCATAATCATCAAAGTCGTTCATTGCGATGTGCTGATTAAATATGCCTCCCCCGTTGCCGCGATTACTTTTCTCCGTGAGACACTCGCGGCTATTTACGTTCGGAACTTTAGTTATTTTCAGGATGGCCTGAAGACCATCGAACATTTTGGCTCGTATGTGGCCGATCTCAGCGTAAAGTTGCAAAAGATCCGGCAGACGCAGGATGAGGAAAGGAGACGGCTAACGGAACTCAGAAGTCTTCTCAGGAGCTCCGGATGTGACAAAGAGGTAATATCAATTACGGATCTTTTCTCCCGTTTCTCGCGAGAGACCTGAAGGAACTTCAGTAGCGACGTTGTCCCTCCTTTGACATTTCAACGAACGAACGAATGCGAAATCTTCCTTGATACTTCAACAATCGTTCTTCCTTATTCGCGCTCTGTTATCAAAGTTTCTAGCGAGCCGTGCATCTCAATCGTCACAACAATCGTTATTCACAGTTGAACGCGAACGCGAATGCAGGATACTCGTTGCACCAGCTCCAGGGAGACAAGCAGCACGGCGTCACGCGCTCCGGTCACCTGTTGAAGAAAAGTGAGGGCAAGATGAGGCGAGTGTGGCAAAAGAGGCGATGCGCCGTGCAGGCGGAGGGCTACCTCGATATCTGCCACGCGGACGAGAACAAGCCGCCCACGAGAGTGAACCTGTTGACCTGCCAGATCAAGTTGGTGCCGGATGACAAGCGCGGCTTCGATCTCATAAGCTGTAAGTGTCGCCTCTGATACTCGGCTCGGTCGAGCATCCTTCCTTCGCGATAGGCGAATAATGCCGTCCTTGTCTCGATTCCAGACAATAGAACGTACCACTTTCAAGCGGAGGACGAGGCGGATCAGCGCGCCTGGATGTCGGTCCTAGTGAATTGCAAGGAACGCGCCCTGTTACGAGCTTTCGACGCGAGCGGCAAAGCGGAGCCGGGCAGTGGCAATCCTAGCCTCGTAGAACTGCAGCAGGCCGTCATACGATGCGTTACGCGGTTACCCGGAAACGATCAGTGCTGCGATTGCTCGTCGCAAAACGGTAACTCGAACATCGTAGATCATCGGCGACACCGTCGGCCTTTCTCCGAGTCCGAGTTATACTCGGGTCTAGAGCGATCTCTTTCTCTCAAATTCACGCGAAGCGGAGCATCTGCGTTTGTCGCTAACTGCGAGTCGTCGAGTCGAGAGAACGTATCTCTATCCTTTTTTACTATTAAATATGCCATCGACAGACCGTAGAGTCGTAAAACTATGATTCCTGCATGATGATGCATAAATCTGAAGAGCGCGACATGAACGTTCTCTGATCGCAGTTCGCTGATCGCGGGTATTTCCGCGTGACGAGACTTCACTCGTGCCGCACTTTGCGTTTCGTCGTGTTGAACGATCGATCGTGCCTCGTTTTCAGACGCCACATGGTTGTCCACGAACTTTGGCATAATAGTATGCATAGAGTGCAGTGGCATCCACCGGGACTTGGGCGTGCATATATCGCGAATACAGTCCTTGACGCTGGACAATGTCGGTACCGCTCAGCTACTGTTGGCGCGACACATGACCAATCAGGCATTCAACGAGGTGATGGAGAGGACGTTACGCCATAATCTCAAACCGTCGCCGACGTCGACGATGTGAGCAGACGTTTCTTAAATTTCCTCCATCCCCGATATACACGTGTATAGTCGTATTTTTAGCATATTTCGTTGCATTTAGGGAGGAGAGGTACGAGTTTATACGCGCCAAATACGTGGACAAGAGATACGTGTTGAATACATGCGCGGACGAGCGTGATCTGCTTTCCGATTTGGAGCACGCCGTTAATAACCACGATCTGCATCATCTCCTGCAAGTTTACGCCGAGAACGTAGACCTGGCTGCGCCGTTGCCGACCTCGGTAAAGTCTAATCGTCTAATATGTCAGAGTTTAATAAAGACGAGCGTTTTCTATGGTAGGTAATTAGAGATCAAATTTGGGATACGACGATCGGTAATGGGATTTGGAGCGTGATTCTCAATAGTATGTAAAAAAAAAAAAAGAAAAAATAGTAATACGCCGTTTCATTCCAATCTGTGATGCAACTTTATTCTCATTCTACATTTTCACTTACGGTACATATTACGAAGACGTTACATGTATGTCAGGATGTTGGTGAAACCGCGTTGCACTTGGCCATTCTACGCGAGATGGGCAGCAGTCTGCATATCGTGGACTTTCTTGTGCAAAATATGCCAAGCGGTGGTATCGATCGGACGACCATCGATGGCGAAACAGCGTTGCATCTTTGCGCGCGGCATGACCGAGCGGAAGCGATGAAGCTGCTTTTACGAGCTGGCGCGGATCCCTCACACCGGAACAAGCAAGACAAGACTCCGCTCGATATCGCCCAAGAAATGGGACATCACACGTGTAAAGAATTGGTAAAATTCAACAAATCGCATTGCAAATCGCATTGTACTTTTCACGATAACGTAATGATTGTCGCCAATTATCGTCATTTCTTTTTCATTTTCATTGTTCTTTTTCTTTCTTTTTTTAAGAATTACAATTTTTCTATAAAACAACGATCGATAATTTTCAGTTGAGTCACGCTTTGCAGAGGCAAAAGACGCTGTTTGACAATGTGAATATCGACTGGAATCTTTCTCACGACGAAGGCTCTACAGATTTCTCCGACGATGAAACGATAATAGAAGACAGGGTGAGTAACTCGAAAGGCAGGCTGAATCGATGCTTCGTTCCGTGATACATTGCGATGACAAATGTTGCGCAGAATGGGTGTCTAACGCCCGAAAAGAAGTCACGCAGCAGACCACCGTCGTACGCGGGAGGCGGTGGCACGGGATCGGGTGATTCGCCGGTGACGTTGCGCAGTCGAAGCAGTACATGCGACAGTCTTCAGAGCGGATCCTCTCCGAGCGCCTCGACAAATCGCCAGCAAATGCCTCCACCGCCACCGCCACAAGCAAGGAAGCCTGTTGCTGGTAAGTCGCTGGATCGGCGTGGCGTCGTGGCACAAATTCTCTGCTGATTCAGGAGAATTGTCGTAAAAGTAAGCAGGATCGTTAAGTGGCGATCAAGTGCTTATCATGATGAATTCGTGTCGGAATTATTGTGTGACGGAATATTACCGAGTGCATCGAAGCACTGCGTACGTCGCCTTTTTCTTGCCGATATTTTATAATATTTTATGGAGAAACGGTTCTTCGTGCATCATCTTCGCTTCAATTGCAATTTACCTTCTCCCACACAGTACCCACTCCCATGGCGCCGGACATTTCAATCAACATCCACGGCTCGCTGAAAAAGCGAGTAGCACCGCCACCACCGCCGGCATCCACGGGAAATGCTGTTGCGAGCGGCGTCGTGTTGCCATCGTCGCACTATGGTACGCTACCCACGTTGGCTACGTCGACGCACAGTCGTACGACCAGCGAACCGATTTTAGCCGGCCACACTTTACACACTCTACCGCATACGTTGAACACACTAAATAGCCAACATCATAAGAGATCACCGAGCGGCGATTCGTCGACCGGACATGGTACATTCGATAGATGAATCTTGCAAGGAGAAGCATTCTCTCCGATATCTCGACTAACTCGTTGATGTGTCCTCGTCTCTCTGCGAACAGGTATGGACAAGGTGAACAGTTCGACGCTGCAGAGACCGCGAAATCCGCCACCTCCGGCACCGTCCGGCGTCACATCCAGATTGAGCAACGGACGCAGCAGCGAATCATTGAGCTCCATGTGCTCGGATCACGGCCTGGGCAATCCCATTCCACCGCCACGAAAGGTAAGTTAATTCCGTTAATTCAAATTGGCGGTCGTCTCGATGGCAGATTCGAAATTTCGACAGAATCAGCGCTAATTGTTTCTCGATCGGACAGAACGAACGCTTTCTCTTGCTAGAAAGTACGTTTCTATCCTCCGCTGGCTCATAACGCTATCATAAGGAGTATTAAGTTTACCAGCGACGGAGGAACGAGTTCCGAACGGAAGAGAGATTGATTTAAGGGCACTCTTTGGCATTATTATGCCAATTAAAATCAACGTTACATACTCGATTTCTCATACATACAGTTATCCCATTATCTCGAGTCTTACTGCTCTGTACATGTTCGATCGAATGGCTGCCGTTCAGAGTCCAAGTTTGCACTAACACACGATAGGGAAAGATGTAACTAACTGCAGGTTGTGTACACTGTCGTTTTCCTTTGTAGTATAGTTTTCATCCGATTCATTTCCATGCGGGCTTGAGCACCTTATATTATATTAACCATACCGCGTCACGTGTCACCATCGACCATCTGTTACTTGTATTCTCATCACTTGCCATCATTGATACATTATCGTCGCGCACTCGAGCCTGTTCGTTGTTCATCGTGCGACAATAGACAACATTGTAAAATTTCATCATCGTTACGTCAATCATTTACGGACAATCACTAGTCGACAACGTCATTTTATCTCGCGAATCATGCAGTCACTTTCGATCCTTGAAGAAAATTTGCGAAAGCAAATAGCATTCCGTGGATAACGTCGGGGATATTATCTTTGATATTTCTAATAACTCGTCCATCTCTCGATTATATCGAATCTCGCGCTTTACATCTCGAGTTTTTGAAACACTCTTCGGACCGATAAGCGTCATGCGGTATCGAGAGCGAATGAACATTGTTGCGGCAAAGTTCGAATTACGATCGCGTATACTTACCGGTGTATGTAGAAGATGCATGCATTTCAAGATCAGTGCTTTATGGTTTGTCATTAACCATTGTTGGTACAGCGAAGGGACCGGTCCAGGCTAGAGAGCTACGCCGAGGAACCTTCATCTTTGCTCCCAAATCTGAATCTGGTAAACATCAGCCATCCCACATTACGGCACGTTACACTTGAAACTTACCTGCTGCGTATGCGTTGTTCTAATTCGCAAGCAACTTTGTTGAAATAGCTTCGTAACCTTGATCGTAACCTGGTAATGCAGTATTCGCGCTGATTACGATTCGCGTGACGGAAAAGGCCATGATCGCGCATCGCCCGTGATATGCGAATGATAAGGGTTTGCCTCTGTTTTCAGCTGCCGATGATATTTTCAAGTGTAACAGTGCTTGTGCATGATCAGTCGTGCTGTACGCATCATCACGTTTATGTAATTCACATTTAGGCTTTAATGTATGATATTGTTTCGCGTTACGCTGAGTAATCCTTACGACCTCGCTGCCAATTCGAGCACACACGATCGGACGCTCGTTATTGACGTCGATTGAGACACTGCTACTCGATAACGAATCTCCTGCGAGATTAACACATCGCAGTCGGATCTTTCGCCGCTCTGACGGACGAAATCCGTTGCGCTTTCGTGTACTAACATCTTTCTGGATCGATTATTAATAATCTAGTCTCAATCCACCTCTGGTGGATCCCGATCAAAGTTGATTCGTTCCCTGAACGAGTCACTCTTACTACACACTCGATACTAATATTTTGATGAACGTTAAACACGCAACTCTAAATATGGATTCTCGCATGGATTTTCCGAATTGATATGCCTTTGTCATGTTATTCTTTCCGTGATATTTCTACTTTGAGATTCTCTGATTCTCATAGGCTGTGCGAATATTAAAAATCGCGCGTAACTAGCATGATGTCGATGTGTTTCATACGTATGGAAATTCTAGTTCTGCTGCGCACTGCGAAAGTATGCGCGTTTATGTTGTCACCAGATAATCAATCGGAGATTGATACATCAAAATTATATCTCGTCAGAGATCCTTCGCGTACACGTTGCAATAAAGTCATCAAATCTCCCTAGAATTTCCAGTGTTCTCCATAATTTACGGAGAGCAAGTATTCTTACGCTTGTTGTCTCGTGACAAAGAAGGTACGAGAAAGAAGGTGCTTGTTTCCGCCAGAGTGGCTGGAATAGGCACGTTGCCCTATTTGCCATTGTCCGTCTATCAGTTCTCATTGTACGAATGATTCTTTCAATCTAGCCGACTTTGTCAACGTTGAGCGGCCTGCGACGCTGCCGAGCTCTGTACGACTGCGAGGCTGACAACGAGGATGAGTTATCGTTTCGCGAGGGCGAGGTCATTATCGTGACCAACGAGCAGACTGACGATGATAACTGGATGGAGGGTGCGTTGGAACGAGCGCCCGATAGGCGGGGCATGTTCCCGATCAGCTTCGTGCACATGTTGCAGGATTAACACTCGGTAAGTCTGAATTCCTTGGCGAGCGTCTCCAGCACTGCCAGCTCGATGAGCGTCGCCAGTCTCGGTCGAAGGAACTGGCTGAGGAAGCCGAAGGAATGAGAAGCCGAACGAGTTCGTTCGAGGAACATCGTTTCTGCAAGACTCCTCGGGATTCCCTCATACGAGCGCTCGAAGAAAGATCCTGAGCGACGAGAAGCGAAACCGGAAAGCGACTCCACTGCGTTGGACTCTTTCGTTCTTCATTTTTCTATCGTTTCTCCTGTCTTTTCCTTTTTTTTTCAAACGCGCTACAAACGGATTCCTCGCAGATCAATCCATGCAATAAATGTCAATCCATACTCTTTCATTGCGCATTGAGACGACTGATCGTACAAACACTCCGGATGTTCGTGGGTTTCCCATATTTATCGAAGAATGTTGCATCTCAAGAGTTTATATATGTACAATTCTTATTCAGGAATTCGTACCATATACATATATATATATATATATATATATATATATATATATATATATATATGATATACTGAAATGTAATATAGTAACAAATTAAAATGTCGGTTGACACAGTGCGATGTTGATCGCAGAATCGCAGTAGCTGATCTTGCGATTAATGTTACGATTGCAGTTAAGGATTCCTGTTCGTAGAGCCGCGACGATAAAAATGTGATACATGATATTTCAGAATAAATTATTAACAATTGCGAAATACACACACACACACACACACACGCGCGAAAACTATAAAGTATATACATATATATTCAGCGAGCGTGGATTAGAAAGGAATAAATTCTTAGAGGGAGAAAAAAAGAGCATTTTCCATATTAAACGAGACGTCGATCTTATCCAACGCTGTATCCAACCGATACGCGGGATGAGATGCTCCAAAAACGCACGGATCAAGTGTCCATCGATAAGGAAAAGTTAACGATAAATATATAACGATAAATAGCGGTATACGTTAGAGAGCTGAAGGGATATGTGAAGGAAAGTCGAGCGCAAATTAGAGAAATACGCGAGTCCTCGATCTCAGCAACGTCTAAGAGATCTTACGACAAACTCTCGCAATAGCGATCAACGATCGTGTCGGGAAGAAGAGGATGCAACACGCGCGCTTTCGCTATCTCGACGTACATACGCTGTATCTACGTTTGATCTGGCGCGTATTCCTCTTCCTGTACTGCCAATATAACACAGATCGATTCAACGTAGATATGAATAGATGAAGCCTGCGATATAGAGTATCCGTATCCGTATTCTACGTTTAACGCCGAACATGTCCAAGCGAAGCATCGAGCGCGATCTTCGTACGAATCAATCTCGGAATCAAACGAGCCTATCTGTCGTCAAGCACGTTGAATGCGAGCTGTGTGGATTCTTAGCGATGGAAAATTTAATTTAATCCAGCGAAGAAACTGGACGGAGCAGACAAATTGTACGAGATGTTACACATACACGCGATAATATTGCATGACACTCATGATAGTATTACATTAGCATATTCGATTTACTATTCGTCATTTACGAACGTCATTGTACATACGTTTCTTCTTTTGTAATGCCATACTACACGTTAATCGATTTTCTTCGATAAAGTAGGACGCTCGAGACCGATTATTAGTCGCCAAGTGTACTGTAATGGAAACGCGTAACGTTGCGATTGCGTTATTAATATATTATTCTAATATACGAGACCAAAGAGGATTTTGCAAGAGAAAGAAAGGAATCGTCGAGAATGGAATATTTGCGGAATTTCGGTCGGTCGAGTTAACTTGATTTGTCCATCGATACTGCGGATGTATCCAAAATTGTTCTTCAACTTCGACGAATATTCTAATCGCAAGCGTGGCGATATTTGTTATTATTAATTATATATATATATATATATATATATATATAATGCATATATATGCATATGTATATCTGCTGTCACCGATCGACGAAATAGTTCCGCAAATCGTCATGATTCGATAATGGATTAGTCCGATCGATAGGATCGACATGTGTTCCTCGTGTAATATATCTTGCATCGTTGCTTGGCTAGCACGAGTGTGATTATTGAAGCTGTAATCTTTTTCTTACCATTATTAAGTAGGGACTTTGTACATAGATAAATGAAAAAATGTATGTTGTAATCAGCTGTAACATTATATATATATATATATATATATATATATATATATATATCTCCCGAGTATAATTAATTGATTTGAAAAGAAAATTGATATATAATTTTCTCACGCAGAACTAGGAGAATTTCATAGAGTATGCACTTCGTTTTTTTTATTCGTAGGAATAAAAATATTTCAATTGCGTACACTGCTCTTTTACGTATGTAGATTCTCTCGTAAAATATCTTCCCGAGAACGGAAACGGATAACGTTTTATATATTTTCGATTGCGATTTTATCATAACCGTATCATAAAAGGTACGTTGCAATTCATCAATTATTCTCGTTAATGTAATGAATGATATCGGGGGAAAATAAGAAATCCACAATTCACTTTGCAAGTATACAACATTTTTTGCAAGATAGCACAAAAGTGCTATTATCGAAAAAGAATTCTCAATGTAGAAAGATTGAGAGAAAGATTGTTCCGTTAAATAAAAAAAAAGAAAGAAAAAAAAATGTATATATCATCGGTTACATCATCTGCAAGGATAATATGAGATAATTCGAATCGACGGATTGGGAGAGAATCGCTAGCTTACAACGAACATTTTCGTCTTCTAATTTCGACAACGCATACCAATAACGCGAACACCATTGAACGCAATTGACCTGTTAGCGCACGTTTAGCACAAAGCAAGCCCATTTCTTTGGGTATGGGTTCGATAGGCGTTTCTCTCTTCTCTTCTTTTTTAAATGCAATTATTTAGAAACGCGACAGTGACCGCGACAGTGAAATGTTACTTTCAAGTCCAAGCGATAATACGAGTAAGCCTAACGAGAAATAAGCGAATGTTGAAGTTGTATCGTGCCTATGACTTCGATACGTAATATCTGTAATAAAAGAAAGCGTTGTCTATTTAAATATGATCGATTAAAGATCCTTTATCTCGCTCGATCTTGAAATTCGCGCATCTCATGGCAAACACGGTATCGGCACCGTCACGTTGATGATCTACGTTCGAAATAGTAAAACGTGTGGTTGACCCTTGTAAATACGTGTATAGAATTAAAAGTAGAATTCATCGTGCGCGTGTACGTCGCGCGCATACGCATACGCATGTGCATCTATCTGTATGTACATCTGTATGCGCGAGGAAAGAAAGCGAGATATGTCGATGTTTATATTGTATACCGAACACATTAGATTACGATGTAGCCCTAAGTACGTGGATACGATCTATTTAACTGTACGGTTTGAACGATGATCCTTTGCATTTCAAACTTAAGAGTAGTCATTAAGAGTAGGCTGTAAGTATTTATTATTATTTTGTAGTCTATTCATACATACGCGAAACGCGCATCGTATAAAAACGAAAGGAGGTTCTTCAAATGTTTGATACGAATTGCAAAATGCCCGATTCGAACGGATCATGAGATTGGTAACGTAATTGACTAGACTCTCTCTCTCTCTCTCTCTCTCTCTCTCTCTCTTTCTCCGTCTAACTCAATGTTATGACCATTATGACTATTATGACTATTGAGACGGAACGGATAGTTCTTCTGAGAAATATTTTGGCCATGACTAATTAATTAATTAATCGTCGATTATGAAAGTGCAAAAGATCCTAAAATTCTTCAAACGTTATTATCTATATTGCGGCTAGAGAGCTAGAGAGGAAATCGCAAAGAGAGCAGCATTTTGTAGAATCATTTTGTACTCGTATCCGATATTTTAACGACCTTAGCGATACCGATAGCGCACGAAAAGATACATTAATATATAAAATCCTTACGTGTACGTAGCCATTCCGTTATCGTGAAAAATGGAACAGAATGATGACGCGAGTCGATCGCACGAGATCACACGATTCTAGATTCGGCGAACGTACGTCGCCGATGCAGGTCTAAATATTTATATATTATGAAACGATATAAACATTGTATCGACGTTTACCTCTCACCGTTAAAACTGTGCACCATGTCCCCTGAACGCGACTTGAGAAATGTAATAAAAAGGAGAAAATAAACGCTGTTTAGAGAACTATAAGATCAATCGGCGTCTCTGTCATTTCTCATTCTCGATCCAAGCGACGTGTCGCGATTAACTTAGGATAATAGAGCAGGTTCGTTCCTCCGGATGTTGGAGTTATTGAATACAACGTACGAGATATGTATGCGTATGAAAAATCTTTTATTGAAAAATGTTCCTTCACGCTACAACGTCAGTAATACCCTCGTCTATTTAACTTTTTATAACAGTACAAAAATTGCATTTTTACAAGTTTACTTATGTGACTAAGATATCCCAGTTAGCAATCTGACGAATTCAAAAGATCTCGTTACAGCTTATCTGGAGATTATCCGGAGAAGCTGCGGCAAAATGTGAACACTAGTAGTCTGGTGAGGACGCGAGATCCCCGCGTACAAAA
Source organism: Eciton burchellii (assembly GCA_020341155.1). Lineage (NCBI taxonomy): Eukaryota > Metazoa > Arthropoda > Insecta > Hymenoptera > Formicidae > Eciton > Eciton burchellii. The sequence goes on along the minus strand of JAHMML010000027.1, from coordinate 230,084 downwards.
GAATGCGACAGTCCCGCGACATGCTCTCTGCTCGCACGACGCGTGATTTCCTCTTAAAGCAAAAATCAGTCGCTACACAACATGTCGGGTCTTACATTATGACCGCATCGGATCTAATTGTCGCTTGCTGTCTGGGTAGTCGTGGACTATCTTCAGCCGGAAACTCGCATCGTCCTATCCCCACAAAATCACAAGGAAAGTCATTCCGAAGCTACTACTATTTATAATCATCAATGCGCAAACTTTAAGCAGTCAATAATCCGTCGAGTGTCCGGCCAAAGAGTATCCCGCCAACTTTTCATCCCGCACATATCCTACTTTCATCCTGAACCGAGGTCGACGAGCGGATAACAGAATAGGACAAACCTGGTGCGCATCACCATCCTCCAAGCACCCGGAAATCGGCTGGAGAACTTCACACGTGTGACTATAGCGAGCCGGCAAGATGTGCACGCGTTTGTGTTCGCAATCGCAAGTTGGAAAGTAAGCTCGACCGTAAAGTATATAAGATATACGCGTTTATATTCGCCGATAGAATTAACCGAAATGGCTGAGATAATTCTATCGATACGTGGACAGGTCGATCTGTCAAATGGAAATATCGCGTGCCCGTGTCTCGTTGAAAGAAACGCTTCTCTCGTCATTTTTCATCTTGCGACCAAACATCTGATCGCGTGCTCATTTGCGTCGCTCGTTCATTCGCTTGTTCGTGTGCACCGGTATGCTTCGCCGCGAATCACGAAAGCAACCGCCGCCGATTAATTTTCAGCAAGACGGATGTCCAACGATCCTGATAACGAGATTGTGTTGGTACTAAGTACATATGTTACGCTATGTCATAAGCTTACTACGAACAACAATGACGATAGATTAGTAACAGATCGGCAGAAAGTTAACGCAGCGGCGGTTCCGTCCCTCGATAGGATCGATTAAGATTTTTCGTTTTTCTTTCTCTTTATATTTTTTTTTCCTCCTTTTTTCCCCCTTTTTTCAGTTCTGATCTCTACATGTATATGTTTCGCGGATAAAATCTCTTCGCTTCTTCTCTATTATAGTTCAGGTCCTGCCTTTGTCAGTTGATGATTAAATGCTGCATTTCAATTAGATGAAATATAATAATAATTCTATGTTGAATGAAGTTCCTGATATATATCGCTTAGGAGCAGTCTTTGAGCTTTTTCGTATGTCTTCTCTATTTGAATTGCCTTACTTATTACGTGCATGTATAACATGGTGAATGCATCGATGTGATATACGTGTATGTGTACGTGTATGTGTGCCTCCTATGTAGAACCTCCATGGTAATAATATTACATGTACATAAATTTAATATACAATTAATTAACTATACAGGTTAATTGGTAAAAATTAGAAATGTATCATTTGACTAGCTTTTGATCATCTCTCTTGGAATTCGGATACGGGTCTCATCACGAGTGTGTACGTGTGCGTGTGCTTATGCGTGTGCGCGCGCGCGCGCCTACGCATGTATGTATGTATGTAAATCTGATCGTGTGAATGTGGTTCGGTGGTGCTGCTGCTATTGCCATTGATCGAATGGAAACGTAAACGCGTGTGAAACAAAATAATGATCGAGTATCGTTTGTTCGTTTCGAGTTTACGAATTAAGTTACTAAAGAGTACAGTACAGTTTTTATACTTTTCCTAATCAGCAGGATTATTCCTGGATTCGAGAAATCACCGCATATTTTTTTATATGTATTATCTCTTAGCAGAATATATTCGTTAGCTTAATGCTTATAATATAATACGCTATCTTTATTCCTTTCAACTTCGATTTCAATTTCATTCGTTTGTTCATTCATCTCTCTCTCTCTCTCTCTCTCTCTCTCTCTCTCTCTCTCTCTCTC